>JAAIXJ010000100.1:2000031-2010236 GCA_013403705.1 Heliconius hermathena
TCACGGGTGTGTGGTGCTATTTTATGTCCTGGAACTCTGGTGTATGTAGTAGTGTCCGCCTACGGTTCGAGACACGACTGTGGGGTGTGTGCCGTGCGTTTATTTAACATATCGGCCGCCTTGCGGTAGTGCGTTCGTTCCAACGACTTATATTGATCTCACAAATCAATCAACATCACGAATCACTATTCTAATACAATCTTAATATAAACAAGCGTAACAAGTACCTTCGGAAAGATCACACACAAACGTCCCGGAGAGTTCAATAAGACTGTTGCAGCCGCAGTCTGGTAGGAATTCACGGTGTAGGGCGGGGAGGGGCCCGTACTCTTTCTTCCTTTTAGTATAACTAGTTCTCAGTTATAGTGGAGAGGAAGATAGGACGCGCTCTTGGCTTTTCTTCGGACGAGCTTCGAGTTATGACAATGTCATATTGTCGAGTTTCCAGTTATCTAAATAACTGACACAAGAACAACTTCTGATGGCAAATATCTTAAAGCGATACCTTCTAATGGCATAATATAAAATTCTTAATACTGTTACCTCTGAATCTCTAAAAGATTTTGGGTTCTTCACGGTCACAACTATAAACGGTTCTAAGCACTAGACACATCACGAGCCAAGGCATTATTTATTAAATAAAATTTTCAAAGGAGTTTGGGATATCAGTTACAACATCCTCGCTAGTACCTGCCATTCTGTGTACCTCTTCATTACGGATTCGATCAGCTAAGCTGATTCCGCATATCCTACGAAGAGATCGCTTCTCCACGGTATTCATATTTCTTTCATTCTTTTTCTGTAATACCCACGTTTCGCAGCCGTATAACAGTGTCGGTATCAAAACTGCATTGTGTACGGCCAAACGCGCAGCTGTACTGACGTTTCGCCGTCTCAAAAATCCCACTAAGGCTCCGTTAGCCCTGTCACCGGCACCAATAAGTCTTTGCACATCCATCTCGTATCTTCATTCACTTGTTCTAATATTTACATGATCACACTGGTTAATCAAACTAACAATGTATTTTCGTTTCAAATATCAACATACTTAAATACAACTACAGTCTTTGAAGTACGATGTAATGACACATGTAACGTCACATTTTAATATACAAATAATCATATTAAAGTATAATATTTGTAGTGATTCACAAAGAATGAAGTTATATTTTATGTTATTTGAATGGGTTAAATTTTAGTCGTATCGCTTCTTGCATTTCGACATTTGCGAAATAGCGAGACGGCTATGGATGCCTTATTTTGGCAGTTCTGCATTCATAACGAATAAGGAGCTTACTCCAAACATTTTGATAAATACCTGCTAAGTATTGCAGAGACAGTTGCGTTGTTTTAAATGGGAACAGAAAACATTTAGCTGTATGCTCTAGCAGTTCGTACTATGATAAATTAATATAAAAAAATATTGCATCGCATATGCTTTGCATTATTTGTAGAGTGTTACTACAATATTTTGTAGTAATAATTACTATTTCAGGAAACCAAATCCAGGAAAAGGTCCAACAGCGCGTGGCATAAAGCGGATAGTATACTGATGAGTTATTATTATCTTCTTTAATAAACGTAATATATTTTTAATTTATTCGAATATTTTTTTTGCAGCTTATTTCACTATTATCGAAACTGTTTTCAATAAGATCAATTGAGGCTTTTCTCTTACTTGACAAATATTTTTTGCCATTCTTTTTCCACTTGATTTTCCGATGTGCACAAGACACCTACATACGTTCTGCTTTACTCTTATCATGATATCTTCACTAGTAATTAACTAAATATCCTTTTTTTATCGTGAATCTCTTTTACTGGCACGTCGTTTGAATTGGGACTTGAGTAGGTTATGTGGGACTTATTTACCTCGAAATGAACTCGGTCCATACTACCCTCTAAATCCTCACGTCTCTGCTCTTCCTCGAATTTCTTCCTTGGCCGGTACTATGAAAGATGATTCATTCTCCCAAAATCTCGGCAACCACTAGTAATAACTTGCCATTCTGTGTATCTCTTTATTGTGGAGATGGTCATTGACTCAGCATATCCTACGAAGAGATCGCATATACACAGCTTTCATTCTTTTATCATTTAGCATCTAAAAACCGAATTCGTTACCTTTGTAAATTTACTATTTTTAATACGTTTTATGTTTTACGTTTTATGTTTATTAATGTAGATTCTCTGAAATATTTCAATTCTTGAGTAAATAAAATTGGGTGTTTTACATATTTGCATACTTTTTGGGCCCCGAATGTAAAGAGATGGAAATAGTATGACTTAATAGATTCAGGCACGTCATTCTCTCTCTGAAAATTTTGCCAGTATTGGCAACTTGAGAGCTGAGCTATTAGAGTTTTGGTAAAAGTGAGGTTACGTTCACAGAATATTCAACTTCTATAAATAAAACTTATTATATTTTGACTTATTATTTTACACTATTCAGGAGTGTAGTTTGTTATAGGCCGTCGTGGCCCAGGGACACAAGAGTGTGACTGTAACGTGACGGTTGTGGGTTCAATTCCCACCCGAGGAAATGAAATATTTATTTAAATGTATATTTTCATTTTTTTCGCTCTGGTGTCGAGGTAAAGAGCGGCGTTGAGTTCCGCCACTCAACACGCAATGCTTTTAAAATTCGGCGGAAAGTGGGGAACGGAGTTTCTCAACACTAGGTTCCCTCTGTCTATCCTGCTGTGTGCGGAATACAGCGTGAAGGTGGAAGTGTTATATCTTTTGTTACAAATCAGGAAATAAATATATTAAATATTTCCCCAAGTCGTAAAATTCACATTATATGTAATCAAATAATCTATCGTACTTGTATCGTATTATATATTAAATCTCCCTAAGAAACTAAATCTTTTAAATAGCCACGAGAACCATCTTAAAGTTCGTTGCTTGCTTAAGAAGCCTAGAGCAAAAAGTCTTATTTGACGAAAGCATACATGGTGAATTTGTTTTATTCTTTTAAATTACATATAACACATTTTTATTTCACAGATTTCTCACAGCTCGTGGATATACAGGCATTACATTATTTTTACAGCTTAGCTGGACTATGGAGTTATGTTTATCTATCAGATGTTTCAGATATTATTTTTTTATATTTCAATGAAAAATGAGGCCGGTCGTGGCGCAGCGGCACGAGGTGTGACTGCAAAACCGACTGGTTGTGGGTTCGATCCCCACTCGAGGAGATGAAATATTTACTTAAATTTATATTTCCATTTCTTCGCTCTGGTGTCGAGGTTAAGCGCGGCGTTGAGTTCTGCCACTCAACACGCAATGCCTCCAGAATTCGGCAGAAAGTGGGGAACGGAGTGTCTTAACACTAGGTTCCCTCTGCCTACCCTGCTGTGTGCGGGATACAGCGTGAAGCTAAAAAAAAAATAAAAAAAAAAATTAAAAATGGTCAATGACACTCAATAACCCTTGTTAAGGCGACATTTCATTATTTTTTATAGCTTAGCTGGACTGTTATAGTTACTCATCAGATGTTTCAGATCATCAAAAATGAATATAGCCTAGATGCTGTCCAGACCCAATATTTTTTTCGCTAATGTATTCAACGTACAGGCACAACTTTTTACTGTTTTATTATAGAATAGAATATATAGAGAGATCGCCATACGTTGTGCTAACGAGCTTGTGCTTATTGTAGCTGTGATAGTGGTGCAAAAATAAAGTACCTAGCAACCTACTATTCAAAAATAAATTATGAGAATAATTCAACTATTCTGTACTACTGACTAATGACACCCTTGTCCCCGTAGAGTGTCCCGCGTATCACAACGCTACATAGAAAGCCTTTTTATGAGTCATCGACCTACTCGTAGCATTCATATCCTTTTCAGACTGGAAACGTCATAAAGTTACATCACATTAATATTATAAATGAAAGTTCGTGAGGATGGATGTTTGTTTCGCTTTTACGTAAAAACTACTGAACATATTTAGATGAAACTTTACAGTAATATAGTTTATACATCAGAATTACATATAAGTCACAACTTATGAAAAGATTTTGTATAACATAAATATAAAATAATAAAATAATAACAAATTTAAAACAGCGAAGCCACGTTTAGAGTAACTAAACTAGTTACTAGTTAAGTTATAATTAATTTATAAAAATATATCAATATAATTGAATATGAAAAACGTAATAAGCTATTGGGTACATGTTTCTTAAAAAAAGAGAATCTGCATATAAATAGGATATATTTACTTTTTACTTATATTATAGATGCTAATATTATAGAAACATATTGCCAAAATATTTAACTTTTTATTATATAGCACACACAATTTTACACAAAAATCATAGAAGTCAGTCAGTAGAAGATGTCAATAACATAGATTTTTTTATGAAAGATTTGTGATTATGAAAGAGAGTAGTTAAGGTTGTCTTTAAAAGCAGGAATTTTGATGAGGCGGATCAGACAAATACTATTAAATTTTTAATAATTAATAGTATTCATCTGATTTCTAAGGCCCGTGCACACACACACAAACGAAGAACGATTTTACACAAATTTTACCATATCATAAAAATTAAATAAAAAAATGAAACCAAAAATATATAACATTACACACGATGAAACCTTATAACAATATTATAAAATATTTATTCTGTAATCATTTCAATGAATTTCGGCTTAGGCATGTATGAGGTGAGGAAGTGGCTTCTAGGAAAATAAATCTTCGTACTTATAAAAGCTTCGTGCGGAAATGTCTGGTTACAATGAACTCTACGTTTTCCTTAATTTTAAACCTTAAAGTAGGGGTATTGAAACAAAAGTCGTCTGCACGAGCTTCTGCGAGCCTAGTATAAGAACCAGCTTACGGACCGAAAACAAATCTACCTACTCACCTCATTAGTTCGTATTTTCTTATTGCGTGGAAGTGGAAGTTTCTTGAAAAATACTTCAAATGTTATTGTTTCGTAATATTAAAGCGTTTTCAACTCATAAATGCACGTAATAACTTTAACAAAATATTTTTAATATGGCCTTTTCATCTGTTACGTATAAAAATTATAAAATTGTGGGATCATCTTGGCACAATGGAACAGTGTTCGGATAAATAAAAGTTATAGATTCAATTCCCACTCGGAGAGTTGAATTATTTTTAATTTTCTTCTTAGATAAGTGTGACGTTGAATTTCGCCACTTAACATGGTGTCTCAAACTCAGGCGGAACGTAAAAAACAGAGTGTCTTGACACTAGGTTATTACTGCCTAACCTTCTATACTTCGGATGAACGTGAAAATGAAAAAAAAATGTTACCACATTTTGCTACTTAAATAAATAGTACACAGTATACAATGTTTCGCTAATGTAGCTCCAGGCTTAGCTAATTTTACCATAGACTATTTTAATCTTCTGTTATTTCAAAGTAATTATGAACGTAGAATAGTTATGCGTTTTAGTTAAAACCAGAATTAATTTCGAAGATAGTGAGTGCGTAATAGTTTGATGGATGTTATAGTGATGTGTGAAAATGTATACTAACTAACTTTAAATATTTCAAGGCATTATATATTAAAAGGTGAAGTGAAGATATTTAAATTGATGATATTTACTACAAACATTATAAACAACGAGAAACACTCTTGTAAATTGCAGTTTCTCCCTGAAGCACTAGTAATATCTTGCATCCCACGGGACTTTTAATACCCGCTTTTTCATGATAAAATTACTTAAGTACTGTATAAAATATTTTTAAAACAATGACTTTATCGTATTATGTGTATAAATTTATAAAATATGTAAATTGTTAAAGAATCATATAAAAATGTTATTGTGTGATTTTATAAATGCGGCGTTGAGTCCCCACCACTTAACAGGCTATGTCTCGAATTCGTGCTAAAATCGACAATCGAGATGTCTTAACTCTGTACCTACTCTGCGTAAAACTAAACGGATAGCGTAAGGCTAAAACTATATTTTTATGAATATAATTTATTTAATTTCATTGATTGATGAAAGTGCGGCGTTGAGTACCGGCACTCAACACGCGGTGCCTCCAGAATTCAGCGGAAAATGGGGAACGGAAGTATCTTAATGGGAACGGAGTGTCCTACTCCTGACACTGTGTTCCCAGGTTCCTTCTACTTACCCTGTAATTTGTGGGATACAGCATGAACTTAAAAAAACATTTATATAATATAACAAACATATTGTCATTCAGGTCACATCAATGCCATATGGAAATTGAAGATAAGCCTCAATCATTATAGTTTGATGCAGGCAGCTTTTAAATGATTGTGCTTCGATATCGATACTATTAAGGTAATTTATTACTATATATAACTATATTGTAAAACGGGCTACAAAAATATATTTTTATTCAAGTCCAGTGTTTTTTTATATTGTATTGTTTATTACAAATTAGATAAAACTGTTTATTATAAAAAAAAATTAAATCAGCTTCACGCTGTATCCCGCACACAGCAGGGTAGGCAGAGGGAACCCAGTGTTAAGACACTCCGTTCCCCACTTTCCGCCGAATTCTGGAGGCATTACGCGCTGAGTGGCGGAGCTCAACGCCGCGCTTTGCTTCGACACCAAAAATGAAAATATAAATGTAAATAAATATTTCACTTCCTTGAGTGGGGATGGAACCCACAACCAGTCGATTTTACAGTCACACTTTGTGCCTCTGCGCCACGACTGACCTCAACTGTTAAAATATTATTCGCATGTTACGTTATATACCCGTAGATGGACAAAATGAATATAGAAATCAATTACCTTGAGGATTGTCAATTCAATTTCAATTTCGAAAATTTCGATTTCATCATTCGCTTTATATGCTAAAACGACGCTATGATGGCGTCTAAAATAAACTTACTACGATAAGACCTGCTTACTGAAAATTTTAAGTCAACAGAATTATAACACTTCCTAAGTCGGAAGACCTACGGTAAGTGTGGTTTGTTAAGGTAATTTTAAAGTCATTCCTTGGTTGCAGAGTACTCATTACAGAAATTTTAGTTAAAACTTTCATTATTATATTAAATATTCCCTAGATATTTTATTTAAAAGTTGAATATAACTATCTGTCAAGTAAAGTTTGTTGTAGCTTCACACTGTATCCCGTATATACTAGATGAGGGAGAAGGAACCTGGGAACTTAGTATTCAGACACTTCGTTTCCATTAACATTAACAACTGTTTCCCACTGTCCTCTGCATGAATTATGTTTTGAATTATATATTTTAGATTTTTAACTTAACTCCGGTATGAATTAAGTATTCAAATAATATAATTTATGTTTTGTACGCATTTTGTGCATTAGCGTGGCAGACTGATTTCTTCTCTTATAGAAATTATTTATAATAGTATAGGATTTAAATACGAGATAACTGAGCGTCCGATTCAACCAACAACCATACCAGTCAATTAATAAAAACAAAGTAATTTCTCAACTACATTTAATTATTATTATTAGCAAATTACAAATACAATATATACAATACCATACAAATGAAATATACGACTAAAAGTTAATAATTTAAATATATATATCGAAACGTATCTCAAGTAGACTTAAAAATACTCGTGACTTCTTAGCGTTGATTTTCAACTCTCCGTTTCCCTTTGTTCCATCCATTCGCTAACAACATTTGCAAAATTAATTATACAGCTCGATGTGCGAGTTAATAACAGACAATTCGCCATCCTATCAGATTAAACAATAAATTGAACATAACTATTTAATGAGGGCTTTAGCGACCGCCATTGTTGTAATCCCATATAAAATCTTAACGAGGCAAACCCGACAAAAATTTAGGTGAATTTTTAGACGGAATATAATTTAATCTGGAAATAAGCCCGCTTAGGATCGTTAAAAATTATATTTTGCAATATTATTTGATATTTCATATTTTGGCTTTTACGTAATTTTAATTGTGTTGTTTGAAATGGCTTTTAGATTTTTATTTTACACAGATTGATATTTTAGTAATCTTTTTAATACTAGTTCTTATTTTCAATATATGGATGAGCGAAAACAATATATTAAAATTTTGTTGATGAATCGGCAATCGTACGTATCTTATAGCTATCAATGAACCCCCATGAATCCCCTCGTATACCCTTGTAGCCTCGCTGTAACTCCATTTTGTGTCTGTTCTACGGATGCAAGTCAAATTATACGATAGAGTAAACACAGTTAGCAACGAGGGTTGATGGCACCCCCACGATCTCCACTCGCTAAGACTGTTGACTGTTGTGAGCCTTTAGGAACCTTCTCACAAAAGTTTAGGTGGGTTTAATGTGTGGTTGATTCTGTTACCTCATCTCCTTCGGAAAACGGGTCAGTTACGGAAGAAGAGACAGCGGGACAAGCCGGGAGAAGACCATTCGACGTGAGCTCACTGTCCACCACTATCGTGCTGGTGTTCCCTCCTATAATCTCATGGAGATTGTGGATAGGCCCATTTTGAAAGAGATACAAAAATGAGTAGAAAAGTAGTACTTATTAATGATTTGGGGAGCTTGTAAATAAATAACTTTTAGAAATTACTGTTTCAATCTTATGACTATCAGTAAAATTCCAGATTACGATGCAATAAACTCCGTGATAATAATAATTAATAATTAATTACGTTGTTATGATTTCACGAATACAGTATTATATAATATTTAAAATAGGATCGTTTCGAAGCGATATTAAGCTTACCAAAGCAGGATTTTGCCTTAATAATAATTAAATTATTATGAAGACCAGTCGTGATGCAAGTGCACAAGATGAGGCTGTAAACGCGACTGGTTGTGGGTTCGATCACCACTCAAGAAAATTTAATGTTTATTTAAATTTATATTTTCATTTCTTCGCTCTGGTGTCGAGGCAAAACGTGGCGTTGAGTTCCGCCAACCAACTCGAAATACCTTCAGAATTCGGCAGAAAATGGGTAACGGAGTCTTAGCACGATCATTAGGCTCCCTCAGCCTATCTGCTACATGCGAAACACAGCGTGAAAAAAAGAAAAAAAAATCAGCTTCACGTTGTATCCCTCACCCTGCAAGGTAGACAGAGGAAACCTAGTGTTAAGACACTCCGTTCCCCACTTTCTGCCGTATTATGGAGGCATTGCGTGTTGAGTGGCAGAACTCAACGCCGCGCTTCTCCTCGACACCAGAGCGAAGAAATAAAAATATAAATTTAAGTAAATATTTCATCTCCTCGAGTGGGGATCGAACCCACAACCATTCGGTTTTACAGTCACACTTTGTGCCACTGCGCCACGACTGGCGTCATGACTGGCCTCACACAGTGTGAAGCTGATTAATAATTATTATGAAACGGTACATTGTGTCATCTCCGCGTTGTATTGAAACCCTTTAACGCAGCTCATCACACACAAAATTACGTACTTTGTACGTGAGACAGTAATCAATAGAGTATGATTAATGAAAGCTACTGATCCTGATCGCTTGATGGATTAGCACCCCATACGGGTGTTGATAATTTTCTGAGTGCTCCCACCTGTGACCGTTCAATGAACCTTATTTGTTGTTATATTAGCATTAACATGCATACATTTTTATACTTTGTTTATTTTTTGTATAATAAGTTTTTAAATAATTCAAAAATAAGTAGTGTAGTTTACATCACATTTTTCTCTTTATTTATATAAGGAAAAAAAATATTCAATAGAAAATTCAGTTTTAACTTAACTTAGCTTCACGCTTTATCCCTAGCGGGGTAGTCAGAGAGAACGGAGCGCCAAACACTACGGTCTCTACATACCTCTTTCGCCTCGTCCACTGTCATCAACCTCTTCATACATGCCCTCCGGGGGGTCCTCATGCTTTTTACGTGACCTTCCTCCAGTATCTTTGATACTGTGTTTTCGAAGGTCAACCGAGGTCTCCCCCTACCTCTCTTACCGCTCACTTTTCCATCATAAATCTTTTTTGCCATTCTTTCATCATTCATTCGTTCGACGTGCCCAAACCAGCTGAGCACGTTCTTCTTCATTCTCACCGTGACATCCTCGCTAGTACCTGCCATTCTGTGTACCTCTTCATTGCGGATTCGATCAGCTAAGCTGACTCCGCATATCCTACGAAGAGATCGCATCTCCACAGCATTCATCTTTCTTTCATTCTTCTTCTGTAATACCCACGTTTCGCTGCCGTATAACAGAGTCGGTACCAAAACTGCATTGTGTACGGCCAAACGC
>JAAIXJ010000100.1:2010774-2068485 GCA_013403705.1 Heliconius hermathena
GGTTGTGGGTTCGATCCCCACTCGAGGAGATGAAATATTTACTTAAATTTATATTTCCATTTCTTCGCTCTGGTGTCGAGGTTAAGCGCGGCGTTGAGTTCTGCCACTCAACAAGCAATGCCTCCAGAATTCGGCAGAAAGTGGGGAACGGAGTGTCTTAACACTGGGTTCCCTCTGCCTACCCTGCTGTGTGCGGGATACAGCGTGAAGCTGATTTTTTAAATAATAATATGAAGTACTTTTATTATTACGCTATTGTGTATAGTAACAATATGTAGAGGCTAGTCGTGGTGCAATGGCGCAAGTGTGTGACTGTAGATGCGACAAGTTGTGGGTTCATTCCAACTCGAATTTAATAATTTCATTTCTTCGCTCTGGTAACATGGCAAAGCGCGGCGTTGAGTTCCGCCTCTCAATGCGAATTGATTCCAGAATTCGGCGGGAAGTGGGGAGCGATGTGGACTTAACACTAGGTGATCTTCGACTAATAGATAGGAGGTTACATTGGAGAATCTGACTCTTGAAATCTCGGTGTTTTTTATCATCATACAATCTATTTTTTTTGTCATTACACAAATAATATTTTATAAACAATATGAAACAACAAACAGTTGTATAAAATAACTCATTTAGCAAGAAGCAATTTTATCGAACAATATACTTTAAAATTATATGTATAACCTTTAACACTTAATGTGAAGCGAAGCGTGACAAAATATACACGTTGCACTTAAATCGGTTTAACGTTTCTGAGATTACTGTGAACAAACACAGACAAACAGATAAAAAAATAAAAAATCATTGTTTTGGATTCTAAAATACTAATAAATGCCCCTGGTATTATTTTTTGTGATATATCTTCCACGTACAGTTACAGTACCGATCAGTTACGATTTTATTATAAATATAGATAATAAAGCTTTTAAAAGAACAGTTTGTGTATGCTATTTTCCTGTACGACGTTACTTTAGAAATGTGTTGATGCGATTCTGATGCTGCTTCTTTTTTGTCCGTTCGAAGTATCTAGCTACAACTAGGTCTTACAACGAGATTGGCAACCGACAAATCCTTACAAATCTCCACAAAAAGAAGCCTTTCGTTCCTGAAAAAACATAATCGTATCAAAGCATGGGGCTAAAATATACGCTAGGAAAGTTCCGTAACTAAAGTGAATATCACCTTTGTGGAGATATTCACTGGAACGCCGCCGGGTAGTTTATTTTCTATTATAAAGAAAACTTGAGCTAAAATGATTTTGCCGTTTGTTTAAAAGGAATATTGCGTTTTAAAAATATTCGTTTTAAATAACTATGTTATTGTTAACATAATATATATTGACTTATGCAATGCGTTTTGGAATAATTGTAAGATTTTTAGATAACAAATAAGATTCTAATCTTGTTAAGGAAATTGATTGTATAAAATGTGTTGATTTAAATAAGTTCAAATTTTATTTTATATTTTGTAGTCACATTATTATCTTTTTATGCTCTTTACAGTTATTGCATTTACAGATGTACGTTTCGCAATCAGATTTAATTCTTAGCTAGCCCTCTATAAATCTTACGTGCAAATATAGAGATAGTATGTATTTCTCTAATTATTATTATTTGTTTTATTGTCTCCGCGAATCTCCGCGTGGTACAGAGAGATTTTAATGTCATTTAAATGTCAATACCACGCACGCTGTTCTGTATTCAGAATTCTGACAATTCTTTCATTTCAATTCAGATAATTCGACAATATTTTTATATTCTCGCAGCTTCACGCTGTATCCCGCATGTAGCACGGTACGTAGAGGGAGCGACTACACTCCTCACTTATCGCCAAATTCTGGAGGCATTGCGTATTGAGTGGCGGAAATTAGCCCTGCGCTCTCTTCGACACCAGAGCGAAGAAATTAAATATTAAATATTTCATTTCCTCGAGTGGAAATTGAACCCACAACCTGTCGCGTTACAATCACAAGCTGGTGCTCCTGCGCCACGAATAGCCTTTTAAATTTAAATATAGCTTTAGAAATTTTACTTATTCATATATTATATTATCATATTTTCTTAACATTGCTATTATTAGATATACATTATTAAATAACTGTTTCCTTGTCAGACGGTCGTCATATGAAATACGAGCCAGAGGTCGTTCAATATACGCTCTAAGTAAATATTTATTTAGGTCATGTAAATGCTTGTTCCACTCAGCTCAATGTCTGTGAGAGCTAAACGCATTGTAGGAAATGTCACCCACATCTACAATGTGTGGAATGACTGATTGTTAAGTCAAGCCATTAATATTTCTTGATGTGTTAAATTTTGATGAAACAACCTATGTATGCACGTAGATCGTTTTCTCGAAAAAATAAATGAATGTAGAGTATTTTTTCTCTATGCAAATGTGTATAGTATTCACAGATTCGTACCCAATAGAACAAAATTACTGCAATAATCATAAAAAAAGGTATTTATTTTTAATCAGATTACAAAAATAAAAATCAGATTCCATGTTGTTTCCCGGACACAACCCGCCGAATTCTAGAGGCTTTGCGTGTTGAGTGGCAGAACTCAATGCTGCGCTTTGCCTTGACACCAGAGCGAAAAAATGGAAATATAAATTTAAATAAATATTTCATTTCCTTGAGTGGGGATTGAACCCACAACCAGTTTACACACACTTTGCGCCCCTGCACCACGACTGGCCTCAACAAAAAAAAAATGGTCTGTTTCATAGTTTCATCATACATGACACATCTTAAATTCGCAAAATGTGGAGAGTATACTCTGTGTGTATAATCTATCTTTTTATTTTCCTCACTTTAAATGAGACCAGAGGCTTACTGCTCTATAAAAGCCTAATACAATTAAAACGAAAGAGATTTTGCCAAAAATGAAAAAGTGATTTTTTCAAACAAAATAAGTAATAGAATTATCGTTGTAAAATAAGACGTTACTTATATTTGTTGAGAATGACGTACACAGACACTAATCTATCAAAGCGACAACAACACACACGCCTCATTCAAGAAATCGAGTCGTAGGTATTTGCGGTGAAGTTAAATGGTTTTTTTTTATCAGCTTCACGCTGTATCCCGCACAAAGCAGCGTAAGCAGAGGGAACCTAGTGTTAAGACACTCCGTTCCCCACTTTCTGCCGAATTCTAGAGGCATTGCATGTTGAATGGCAGAACTCAACACCGCGCTTTGCCTTGACACCAGAGCGAAGAAATGGAAATATAAATTTAAGTAAATATTTCATCTCCTCGAGTGGGGATCGAACCCACAACCAGTCGATTTACAGTCTCACTTTGTGCCACTGCGCCACGACTGGCCTCAAGTTAAATTTTGTTAAATGTTGTTTAGATTTATTATAGAAAATAGGTAGTTGTTCTCGTTCTGGTATGTTTTTTGAGCATGAAAAATAGCACATTGGCAACGTTAAGTATTAGTTTTGTAGTAGCAGGTGTTTAAGCTATTCATAACTATCTCACACGCAATACAGTATGGATAAAAAACATAAATTGAAATTAATAATCCTAAACTGTTGAGGAATCTTGATATTTTTTTTATTTATGGGTTTAAAATATTTTACCTTATATCCACCAGGTATATTATATGAATGTAGAGTATTTAGCAAATAACAGAAAAAAAACTATATAAGGACACAATCAATGGAAAACAACAGAAATTTCCTATCACGCATCGTATATCTGTGGACAATAAATAAAAATAGAGTCAAAACAAATTTAGCTGTCATTAAAGTAAGTGCTTTTGCGGACCAATGTTTTATAAAGTCCATCGTTTTTCATTTGCTGTGAAAGCAATAACGTAACTGAAATACAGACATCCGGACATCAGCAAGTATTTACCAGAACTTGTTTCACTTAAAGCCCCGTTTTAAACTAAAAGCCAGGCAAGTGTTAATCGGATCTGAGTATTCAACGTTAAATTTAACATAACTTTGGAGTTCATTCAAAATAAGCTTATAGAATTCATAGAAGAATTTGTTAATTTTATTTGTATAATAATATATTGGCTGGTTGTGTCAAAAATTAAAAAGTAAAAAAAATACAGTTTTATTTATAGCAGTATAGGCAGAGAGAACCTTGTGTAAAGATATTTCGTTTTCCACTTTCTGACCAATTCCACCCAAAAAAACTGTGACGTCAGTATAAATAAATTTTATACATTTACGTGAATTTAAAAATTTTGATCTTTGTCAACAATAAAAAATCCATCTCACGTCGACTATGTTAAAAATAACAGAGAGCGTTATATAGCTGCCATAGATAGTGGAAGTACTCGTAAATATAGTCTCTTTACCGGCTCGTAAGTCTTAACAGTCTTTCGTAGGAACTTCCTTCCACGCACCACGGAACTGTGGAATGGCCTACCCGCGGCAGTGTTTCCAGGTCGATATGACATGGGTACCTTCAAAAAGCGCGTCTATCTCCACCTTAAAGGCCGGCAACGCACCTGTATCTCCTCTGGTGTTGCACGGGGCCGTGGGCGGCGGTAATCACTTACCATCAGGTGACCCAACGCTCGTTTGCCTTGTCCTTTCCATAAAAAAAAAACACATCATACTTCCCACACATTTCCTTTACTATCAGAACTTATATCTTTATAATTCATTATACGATATTATATTATGTTCCTGATTTGTATAATGCGAATTTGGAAAGGTTGTATTTGAAGATGGCTGTCGATAAAACAATTAGAAAAAAAAGGGAAAAAGCAATTCAGTTTTCTTTAAGAACAATAAGAAATAATTAATTAAAAAAAAAGCTAGCATACGCAAAAAGCTCTTGGTTAAAATTCATATTTAGTTTTACGGTTGATATATTAAGTAGTTTATCTTATTAATTTAGCATGGCATAGATACATGTATATAAATATGAACCCAAGTGTGAATCGTAAAATGAAATAGGCTTTCAGATAAGTAAAAACAGATCAATCACTCTGAGTAGAAATGGGCTACTTTTCGGTCTCATTACTATTATTTTAATGGATCCACCTCCAGCTATCGGTTAGTGATCGGTTCGCAGCATGTCAGTAGTGGATGGAGTGTGCCACGATTAGTGCTAAACATATGCCAATCAATACTATTACATATTAAATACATTTGAGACCAGTCCTAATCGCGGCCAGGCATAAGTGTGTGGACTGTAAACGCGACAGGTTGTGAGTTTGATTCCCGCTTGAGGAAATTAAATATTTAATATTTTCATTTTCTCGCTGTGGTAACGAGGTAAAGCGTGGCGTTGAGCTCCAAATTCGGCGGAAAGTGGAGAACAGGAATGTCTTAACGGGAACCGAGTGCCTTAACACTAAGTTCCCAGGTTTCCTCTGTCTACCCTGCTATGTGCGGGATACTGCGTGAAACTAAAAAGTCTTCATATTGATTAGGTTTCAGTTCGGTGTCGTCATCGTTAACTGAAGCTATATAGTAAATATTAAATTTTTATTATATGCTCACTTATAATATAGTCCAAAACACTTCTGTTAAAATTACAAACATAACGGAATATAATATGCAAGGGAAATAAAATATAATATGCAAGGGCCGGCACTACTTTAAATATAAAATCATATATCAAAAATATGAAATTTCAACATTTAATTACGTTTTTTGTTGATATACAATTTTACAATAAAAAGCAACTACTACTTTTAAAATTCGTTTTATGTCCACGACGCGAATATTTTATTTTTCATAATATAAACTAATTAAAATATCCAATTACGCTGAAACTTAAATTCGTGTGAGTACGGAGTTGGGCATATCATACAGGTAGTAGGTGTGTACGTAAAAATTCATTCAAATAAACTTATTTTTTCGTAGACAAGTGCGTTCTAGAAGTGTAATTAAATCAGCTTCACGCTGTATCCCGCACACAGCAGGGTAGGCAGAGGGAACCTAGCGTTAAGACACTGCGTTCCCCACTTTCTGCGGAATTCTGGAGGCATTGCGTGTTGAGTGGCAGATTTCAACGCCGCGCTTTGCCTCGACACCAAAGCGAAGAAATGGAAATATAAATTTAATTTTTTTTTATTATTTTATTTAAGTAAATATTCCATCTCCTCGAGTGGAGATCGAACCCACAATCAGTCGGTTTTACAGTCACACTCTGTGCCACTGCGCCAAGACTGGCCTCAAGAAGTGTAATTGGATTGAAATATCTACTAGCGGCAATAGAGACAAAGATTCTTAATATATTTTTTTTAATTATGACTGTAATTAAACAAGTTTCATACTTAGAAATCGTCATCCTTAGAATATTTTAAATATCATAAATTATTATTTTAATAGCTTTACACCGTGTTCCCCACACAGCATGATAAGCAGCGGGAATATAGTGTCGAGACACTCTATTCCTCCCTTTCCATCGATTTTTTTGAGGTATCTCGTGTTAAGTGACGGAACTCAACACCGGGCTCATGCTTTGATGCTAGAGCGAAGAAATGAAAATATTTATAAATAATAATTAATTTCCTCAAAACCGGACCCACAACCGTCGCGCTACAGTCTCACCCTTGTACTCCTCTCGAGGAGATGAAATATTTACTTAAATTTATATTTCCATTTCTTCGCTCTGGTGTCGAGGTTAAGCGCGGCGTTGAGTTCTGCCCCTCAACACGCAATGCCTCCAGAATTCGGCAGAAAGTGATGAATGAAGTGTCTTAACACTAGGTTCCCTCTGCCTACCCTGCTGTGTGCGGGATACAGCGTGAAGCTATTTTTTTTATAATCATATTAAATTGCTTAATTTATAGCAAGCCATGTACTCAATATCAAAAACATTTATAGACACGGTGAGTGCTAATAAAAACAAAATCATTAGTTCGATAACAAACTTTGCAACAATGTTGTGTAATGAAAGTTTGCCGTGTAATATGTTTTTCCTATAAGTTTAATAGCCCGCCATATTTTTACAGCGTCTTACAAAGTATTTTAGATTTTCATTTATTTTGTTTCTAATATCAAAATGGAAATCTTTTAAGCAGAAATTGTAAATTGATTATAAATTCCTTAGCTAAGTAATAGTTTATAATTAATTTAGTTCTACATTTTACTTTATGAATTTCATATTTAGATTTTTCTACGTGTTAATATAATTTTTATACACAATGAAATAATATAATAAGTTATATAATAATATAATAACTACATTTGATTTCATTGATTTTGGTCAAATTTATAAAATATAATTTTTGTTATTATCGCTACGTGGATTCAGTTCTAATTAATTTTCATTAGTATACTTTATGCTGCCAAACGATAACATTAGCATTACCATGTATACCACACATAGCAGACAGATAGCAATGATAGATAGATAACCTGGGAACCTAGAATTAAGACACTCCGTTCCCCACTTTCCGCCGAATTCTGAGGTCATTGCATGTTGAGTGATGGAACTCAACGCCGCTTTTTGCCTCGATATTAAAGCGAGGAATTGAACCACACGCTTGTGCCACTGCGCTACGACTGGCCTAACAATATTTTAAAATTATTAGTAATTGGCGCAACAGATTTGCATACAACATACTGTCTGTGACTCATGATACCTGTTTGCCATTCACACCCTGTATAATCAAATATTTGTTGTATTTAATATTTATTACAGAAATTATGTAAGCTAAAATCTATTTTAGATAACTTTAAAAACTCTACAATTAAGTGGTATAATAACAAGATATTCAATATTGTGATTTGTATTGATAATTATTTACTAAGACGTAATTTCATGAACCTATGACCATTAAGCCAGTGGTCAGGGACGGTTTCCTAAAGACACTGCTACGCTTAATTTTTAGACAATTTCTAGAAAAGTATTTTTCTATTTTAATTCCCGACTGCTAAGGAAAGGTTATGTTTTTCCCGCGTATCTTGTATGTATGTATGTATTATTCTTTATTACCTCATATCTCCAGAACCGCTGAAAGGATTTACATAATTGAGGTATCGTTAGATTCGTCTTAGCAGCCCAAGTGTTCTTAGACAGGTGACGTTAAAAAATTATCATAGCGGCTGTGGGACGCCATTGGAATAATGAAAAAAAAATGGTCTCGAATACCATAATATGGGTATCAAATTCAAGAGCTCGATACGAGAAATTCAAAGAGTATATATTGAATCCTAACAAAAAAGTGAAAAATAAAAAAATATTTATAAAAACCCTGACGGCATAAAACTAAAAAGAAAATAAACAAGCCCAATAATTTACTAAAATTAACAGTCGGGACCTATAAGTAATTCTTCAATCAATAAAATCTTTACCAGGAACCCCGCATAATTAAAAGAGGTCCCGACTATTAATCCTAATAAACTATTGGGTTTGTTTATTTTTTTTAGGTTTAAGCAGTCGGGGTTTTTGTTTTTATAAATATTTTTTAATATTTTAAAGAAACTTTATTTGCCCGGAAATATAAAAAAAATATGCGAAGATAAAAAATGGAGACATTTAAAAAAAACGCAAGTTATGTATGATAAGTTATGGCGTTACTCAGTACACTGTCCCAGGGGAAATAGAATATAGAGCTACCATTCATTTAACGATCATGGTTTTTTGATATTTCGAAATGAGTCGCTTATGATGAGATGTTGAAGTTATTTATAGAACTTTTATATTATGCTTGAATATTTTAATAATTTAAGAAAAATATAGGTATATAGATACAAATACATTAATGTATTATAGAACACAAGACTAACCTCCTTGCAGTTGTGTAATATTTGTTCACGAATGCTGACATTTGCCAAATTAAATTATTATTAGAAGGTCAGTTCTCGCGAAGTGTAGAGTTGACTTTAAACGCGTCGTTTGTGGGTTCAACTTATTTTCATTTCACATAAATTAATTATTTACATTTATATGGAACAAGTGTACTAGGCGTGGTATTCATTTCCGACGCTCAATACGCAATGTCTCGAAAATTGGGCAAAAACATTAAGTTCTTTCTGCTTATCCTGCTTTATGTGAGAAATAATTGTACGTGAAATAAAAAACGAAAAAGTATTCCTTAGTTGTATTTTTTATTTAACATTTATAAATGTTATGTTATTTAGTATAAAGTATGGTATTATATATTTTATGATATTTTTTCTTTTGTTCCAGGTAATGCCAATGTTGTTAGTATAAATCACGAAGATCTTTTGAATACAGGTTGATTTACGATATTATGATTTTCATTAGAAAAACCATTTTGTATTTTGACTTTAGCAGAGCATCAGCTCTAGTAGCAACAGAAAATAAGTTTTTTAATCTTACAAATATTTTTAAAATCTGTTTAACACTCACGCACAATCACACATACAGTAGGATAGGCGGAGAGAACCAAGTGCTAAGACACTTTGTTCCCCACGCACTTAGACATCGTGTATTAAGTGACGGAACTCAATTTCACGTTTTTCTTGTAACCAGAAATGAAAATAATTCATTTCCCCGACCTGAGATCGATCCACAGACGCGTTCTCTCTGCGTTACTACGACTTCTTAGCATACTATTTTATACATCTCATTTACCTAATAACTGAAAAAGAAACCACCATCCAAATTTCAAATTCTCTGATAGTACTTACCGGTTTTGGGTATAGACAAGGAAACTTTCAGGTTTTATAAAATAAAGAAGTTCTGGCTGCCTCGGGCTTTTGAGTCATCATCATAACGGGAAAAATATTTTTAATATTTTCAAAATATTTTTCATTGTGGAAGTAAATAATACACATTTTTATATTTGATAATTTACGCTAGAGAATGTTCATTTTATTTTCTACTAAAGGAATGGAAGAAGAAATTATGAAGGAATGTGAAATGTTCTATGAATTTAAATATCATTTGAAGATACTATCTTATTATTTCCTTTTATTTTTTAAAAAAATAATTGAAATTTCATAATTATTTTCATAAATAAATGAATCACTTAATTTGTAGTTGTGGTAAAGTGGGAAATTATCAAAAATATTCGTTAAATTTATTTTATCAACTTTAACTTATTTTCCAATATCACACGATCCACCACACAATTTCTTGAAAAGTCGAGAACAAAGTAACATATATACTTATTTAAAAAACGTATAAAAATTTGATTTGAACCCGCTACGTTCAAATTTTTATTTGTTTAAGCAAAAAAAAAATGTAAATAAATCAAAGAAAAAAAAAACGAAATATAAAAAACAATCGAGGCTAAGTACGTCTAATTCAATTAACTATTCATAGTAGATAAAATAATAAATAAACAGAACGGCAGCCCGTATTACACTGTTAACGTTCGTTATTACGTGGTCAGGTGTTAAAAGCACTTGTTTGTAATATGCCGGGACACCATCCGCTAGTTTAATTTTGTAAATGCTATCAACGTGAGCCTCGCCTCAGAGTACACAGTACAGCATCTAGTATAGAACTTGTATCCATTAACGAATTAAAATGTGACATGCGGATTTTTATATTTACTAGTTGAAAAGAGGGTTTTATATTTAATTTTGGAGAGGATTCTTGAGAATGAAATGTAAAGGTTAAATTATGTTAGACTTTGAAGTTTAAACGATTTTTTTTGTTCAGTTTTATCAGTCCATTTTAAATGATGCTTAGTATATTAATATACTTAAAACAAAAAAAAACCGGACAAGCACGATTCGCGCTCGCCCACCGATGTTTCCGTACAAAACATTGAGATCTCTCATTTCTCTCAGTGCCCTTTCATCAGATACCAAACTTGAGCAAGCGGCTTTAATATCAAATTTTAGTCCCCTTTTAAAGCTATAATTTTTTAGGATTTACTCACAAATGTACAGTTTTTAGATTTTTTCCTGAACTAGACTTTTAAATACTACCTGCCAAATTTCATAATTATACGTCAACCGAAAGTACCATATTAATTTTGATTCCTTTTGTAGCGTCAAAATATGCGTTTTTCGATAGAAACGATCATATCCTTTATTTAAGTAAAGTAGAAATACGAATTTTTCAGCAAACCAAGAGGCCGTAGATCTGACTATATGGTTTGAATTTCAACTTGATATTTCCAAGCGTTTCTGAAATAAACAGACAGACAAACAGACAACAAAGTAAACTTATAAGAGTCCTTATGTTTCCTTAAAACATACGGAACTCTAAAAATAACTAAAAAAGAACCAAATAAAAAAATAAGGTGATAATAAAATTAAAAAACATTTTTTTTAAATACTCTCCTCACCACTGTTTTATAATCCACAAAAAAACAAATTGAAAACATCATTTACGAGCGTGTGAACCAATGCCGCTTCTACTACAGTTTTTCCTCTCAGTTTACACTACGAGACGTGCATACATGACGTAGTACTGACCCACAAACACGCTATAAAGGCAACTAATTAAGCGACAGGCGTACATTTCAAGCATCAAAATTAACCGATAATCCCTTTGGAAAGCAACTCGTTGGGTTTACTTTGACAGCGCACCTGTATGTTTCATATTTCGTATTGCAGTTTCATATATGGACCTAATGTCATAAGGATTTTTCGATTCACCTGTTTCATATAATAAACATTTTTCACAATATTTATAAGTATAATTGATAAATAATATAAAGTTCTGAATCTGACTGTAATCGTGGCAGGTTGTGGGTTCGATTCCTACTCGACGAAATGAAATATTTAATATTTAAAATTCTTCGCTCTGGTGTTGAGCGCGGCGTTGAGTTCCGTCACTCAGCACGTAATGTCACCAGAATTTGAAGGAAAATGGAAAACGAAGCCTAACCTGCTGTGGGGATACAGCGTGAAACTAAAAAACCTGAATAGAGCGGCTCTGAAATGAATGTAGAATTAGATTAATATGTATCGTATATAGAAAGACATTAAAAATTATTAATTTGACGCATTATACAAAAAAGGGAACTTAAAGCAATTACTTCTTCATTTATATTATATATAAAGTCACATAAGGTATCACGAATTTATAAATTTGCCTATTCAATTCATATATTTTATATATACTTACATTTTAAACGAGCAATATTTACGATGAAGTTGCAGCTTATTTTTATTTTATTGAAAATAAAATCAACTATAGAAATGCACATCGAAACACGATATAAAATATGATGGTTTCCGAACTTCTTCCTCCGTTGCTAAAGTAACAAGTTGTCCGTCGAAAATTGCAAATCTGACAGGAAACGGTTTAATGACAGCCCTTGGAATTTAAAAGACATAGCTTTAAAAGTTTTCTTTCACAGTAAAATTGGCAAAATATCAAAAATCAGCTTCACGCTGTAAGTATACATCATACAGCGGGGTAGGCAGGGAGAGCTTAGTGTAAAGATACTCCGTTCCCCAATTTCCGTCAAATTTATCAAGGCATTGTGTGTTGAGAGCTTTTGCCTTGGTGCCAGAGCAATTAAATGAAAATATTAATAAATAATATTTAATTTCCTCGAGTGGCAATCGAATCCACAATCGGTGCGTTTCTGTTATACCCTTGTGCCTACGCCACGACGACCTCAAAATGACAATTTTAATATTATATATATATATACAAAAAACGAGACATCTCGTATGGGTCACTAGAGGATCTTACAACCGAAAACGATATCCGGTGCTATTTTTTTTTGCTTAGAGCGCTAAATTACGAACCAACTTCATAAATAGGTAAGTAGATGATCTTCATCGAGGTCGACCGCGGTGTTAAAGGCCCATTAAGTGTTCCGTTGGGAGCTGTGTGACTTTTCGCAATAAACACTAAACTTTATTAGCTACAAAATGAGGAGTTTTTATTTTGCCAGCAGTTGCTTTTTTAAGATTGTGTGTTTTTATTGTTGTTAAGAATTAATGATATTAAAAAAATAAAATGGAATAAATTCTTTATTTAGATTCAATATCTAAAAACTCATTCCTGTTTAGATTATAGTAAGACCGATAACATAAGGACTATTTTTTAATATCAAAATAAAATAAATATGATGTGTTTTTATAATAAGAGAACAAAATAAATATTTTAAAAGGGTTATAAGAGATTGAAGTATTGAATGGTGGCCTGCTTGCTAATGGAAGTAAAATAAAAGCCTGAATATTTTATTATGTTTCTGTTTGTTAATTTATACTTTTATATACAATTATATATAATAGCATGTTCATCTTATTTTTGTGTATTTTTACGTTTACATTTATAAATTTTTTGTTTCGCATTGAAGTAAGAATTAAAGTGCAGTAATGAAATGTCTCTGTCTATCAGTAATCTCACAGCATCCTAAAATGTGCGTGTCGAGGAGTTTAAAGATCTTCTACTCTTATCAATCATCTAATTGCTAGTCGTGGCCAGTCGTGGCGCAGCGGCACGTAGTGTGACTGTACAACCAATTGGTTATGGATGCGATCCCCACTGGAGGAGATGAAATATTTACTTAAATTTATATTTTCATTTCTTCGGTCTGGTGTCGAGGTTAAGCGCGGCGTTGAGTTCTGCCACTCAACACGCAATGCCTTCAGAAATCGGCAGAAAGTGGGGAACGGAGTGTCTTAACACTAGATTCTCTCTGCCTACCCTGCTGTGTGCGGGATACAGCGTGAAGCTGTTTTTTTTTTAATTGCTAGTGCTTTCTGGTAATGATGATAATTAAACACTGTATCCCGCGTATAGAATGATAGGCAGGTGTATCCTGGGAACGTAGTGTTAAGGCAATCTGTCCCCATTAAGACACATCCATTCCCTACTTTCCGCCGAACTCAGGAATCATTGCGTGTTGAGTGCCGAACGTGCTACATTTTGCACGTCTTCAAACTGCGCCGAATCAATGGATAGTATTTTTTTATATTATTATTATTCATCATCATTCCATAAATTCTTAGTTTATTTTTGTAAAAGAAAAAAAAATACATGTGTTTTAATTAAATAAAAAGAAAAGTTTACGTTAATTTTTTTAACTTACATTGTTATTAAATTACATTCCGTTTTTTCAACTATGGGAATCAATAAAAAACCAAACAGCGTCCTGGAGTATGTATGTACATTGTCTTCCTATAAGCAATCTGGATCTGATCTTTTATGAACAATCCACATGACCCAAATTGGAAGTACTACGTGGTCTCAATTTCAAATAAAAAGTATTTTACTAGTTCCTATATTCTAGTTTACTTTAAATTGTTAATTTGAAACCAGATATAGCAGATTTCTTTCAAATTTGGTTTGCATTAACTGCGTTAGATAATAACAGTTACCTCATGATTAAAGAATACTTTAACACTACATACTTTTATATTAACATGATATATTTTTTAGGCACAAGCGTGTGACTGTAAATGCGAGTTGTTGTGGGTTTGATTCCCAATAATTCAAATGAAATATATATGTACTTAATATTTTCATTTCTTTGCTCTAGTAACAAGAAATAAGCGCAGCGTTGAGTTCCATCACTCAGCACGTAATGCTCGAAAAAATAGGCGGAAAGTGGGAGACGGAGTGTCTTAACACTAGGTTCACTCTGCCTACTATTGCGGGATACAGTGTAAAGCTGAAAAAAATTTTCACTATATTATAATTTAAGACGTATAAAGGTCAAAAATAAATTCCTAATCAACCAACACCTGTTAATAAATTAATTAACGAAACTCCCATACACATTTTAAAAATATTTTTATTCGTAACAACTTGAGCCCGCCGTTGATGCTTGATGAGCGTGGCATCCCGTAAATTAAAATTGTTTTGAAGGTAACGCTACTACGTCGAGGCTGTAGCGCTCTTATTTTTTATTATTTCTATTTCATTTATTTTGTTGGCTACATTTCTTTGTACTTATAAGCGAAATTTAGAGAATTACTTTGAATTTAGGATAATCTTTAATTGTTGAGGCTAGTTGTGGTTCGATTGCAATCGAGAAAATTAAATATTTAATATTTTCGTTCGCTCTGATGTCGAAGCAAATCGCGGCGTTTAGTCTCGCTACTCACATTCAATGTCTTCGGAGTTCGGAAAGTGGGGATCGGAGTGTCTTAATACTAAGCTTCCCCTGCCTACCGTGCTACATTCGGGATACAGCGTGAAGCTGATTAGGATGGTTTAGATAAGGAATCTCGGTTGTAATAAAGACATTTTAAAATACGTATATTTTCGCTGTATAATTTATACAAATTCCGCTTTTTTATCCTATTTTTTACTAACGGTAGACCTTAAAAATGTTATAAATATATTGACAGTTAAATAGAAAACGTAATATAGAATTGATACACTGCGCTTCCTAATATGGCTTATTAAAAAAATACATTATAATAATAAAAAATACTATTTTTACGATATATATAAATGTAGTTATTGGTGCACAAATAAGAGTGTTTTACTTACTTTACTTTTATAATTTTTCTGAGTTTTACGCTGTATCCCGCACATAGGCAGGTGCTCCGCACGCGGAGGAAACCTGGGAATCTAGTATTAAGAGTTCAATGAGATGTTCTGCCGCATTCTGAAGGCATTGCGTATTGAGTGGCGGAACTCACCGACATAACACCTAACATTGTTACCAGAGTCTAGAGCCCAGAATAAAAATAATTAATATTTAATATTCTCGATTGGGAATCGAACCTACAACTTGTCACGTTTACAGTCGCATGCTTGTGCCCCTGCGCCATGAATGGCCTCGATATAGATTCAAAATTATATGTATAAATTAGGTTTTATCTTAAATTAAGGCATTTCTATGATAAATAATATTATTATAATATACAAATAAAATAAAATCTAAATGAAGACTTCACACTACAGATGCAAAAGTAAAAAATAGAGTAATTAAGCCCAGACAGCGTAAATATCCAACGCAATGAACGCCGCATGCTTCATTAGACGCAAGTACTTTTCACTAAGCTCATAATAGTGTTTAGTTTCATACTTTTCGACACATTATTTTTTTATTAAATATATTGTTGTCTTCGTCTTTTTCTTCAAAATTACACCTTTCCTTATAAGCAGAGAAGGTAAAGGGAACCTTGTGTTAATACATCCCGTCAGACATCGCTTATTTGAAACTGAAATTTTCGAGAGATTTTTTTTGTTATTCACAAATTGCCAGAATAGCATATTTGCGACAGTATATTTTCTCTTATACAATTTTACTAATCCCACAGAAACGTGGTTTATTTTTTATTAAGCACACAACTTGTAGTATTTTTTATAAGCAAAATTTAAATATAACTGGCCACTTATAGTCAAATTTTGAAGTTGTTAAAACGATTTTTTTTAATATTTTATTCTATTTGGTATTATTGTATTTAACATAATTAGATTTGAATTAAGTTAAGCTTTTTATTTTCTTCAAAACAATGTAGATATAAAAGTATTTTTAATTGTAAACAAATAAGAGACAAAGAGAAAAAAAATATGATTTAGCAAAATGTTATAGGTGTTATCGACGTTATTATGATATTTTAAACTCTCTCTCTCTCTCTCTCTATTACTCTATATGCTCTGACTAGATAAAGTACGGCGTTAGGTTAGTAGTAGAGAATAACCAAGATGTAACTAATTTTTGTCACATTGTAAAAAAATACAATGTGACAAAAATTAGTTACATCTTGGTTATTCTCTACTCGCGCTTAAGTCATAGAATGCAACATATATTATTAAAATATATTCCTACAAAAATATTAATCCATTTAGAAGGTGTTCATAATATTAAAACAGGAAAAGGTGATATATAAGTAACAAAAAGTAATCTTCAAAAGCATAACGCAGGCGGAAGGACTCACTTGGGACTTGGCGACCATTTTATCTACAGCCGTATGGATAACTATGATAGCCATTTTATTCAATATATTGAAATACCCCTTCAATGCGTGATCACAAATTCTACCCTAATAAATTTTAAATTAGCATATAATGATAATATTATATTTTTTACATAATATTATATTTTTATTAGAGGCCAGTCGTGGCGAGAGGCCAGTAGTGGCGCAGCGGCACGAAGTATGACTGTAAAACCGACTGGTTGTGGGTTCGATCCCCACACGAGGAGATGAAATATTTACTTAAATTTATATTTCCATTTATTCGCTCTGGTGTCGAGGTTAAGCGAGCGGCGATGAGTTCTGCCACTCAACACGCAATGACTCCAGAATTCGGCGGAAAGTGGGGAACGGAGTGTCTTAACACTAAGTTCCCTCTGCCTAGCCTGCTGTGTGCGGGATACAGCGTGAAGCTGATTTTATTTTTATTATATTTTGTTGGTGAGGTGAAGTTGCCGTAACGCAGGGGCATAAGCGTTACAGTGACTGTAACGCGACGGTTCTGGGTTTGACTTCTATTCGGGGAATAAATTATTATTTTTCTTTTATGGTTTCATTTCTTGGCTCTGGTACCAAGGCAACGAATTGACTCGAAAATTCGGTGAAATGTGGGGAACGGATTGAGTTCCTCTGCCTATCCTGCTATATGTGTGCCTATTCTGCTATATAAATATATCTTTTTCAACTATGTAGTTGAAAAAGATATATTTTTTAAGGTATTTTAATGCTAATTTTTAAATAGATACGAAACTACTAAGAAATTCTAATTTAATTTGTTAATTGTTTAAAGTTGCGTACTATAAGATACCTTTTGTTAGATTAAGCACTTACATATTATATAATAATAATATTTTTAATGGTAAATTGCACATACACGTGTAATTTTTGATATATTCTCATTATAAAATTTATGATGTATATTTTTTATAACATAATCAAATTAGTATATATATATATATATATATATATATNATATATATATATATTTATATTTCCAGAGAACTGTAATTTTCGACGAGCACAAACATAACACAAATATATTAGTTACATTTTATATTTAATATCATTCTTTATTCATTTGAAAAATGGTAGCTGGAGGAAAAAAAATATTCATCTACATTCCGGTCCAAAGGGATTATAAGAATAAAATGGCGGGGAGTGTTGCAAAAGCATTACAAAGTGAATGTGTTAAATATTCTATTTTGTTGATGACTATTCTTTATGAATACAGTCAATGGAACAGAAAATTGTTCTTTGGAATATTGCCCGGTGTGACGTGACTGGCTTTAAATATTGAAATTGTCGTGGTTGAAATTTCTTATATGTTCAACATTTGTAAATTGGCAAAATTTACTATGAATAGGTTTTTTTTTCATAAATGTTTTTAAATCAGATTCACGCTGTATCCTGCACACAGCAGGGTAGGCAGAGGGAACCTGGTGTTAAGACACTCCGTTCCCCACTTTCTGCCGAATTCTGGAGCCATTGCGTGTTGAGTAGCAGAACTCCACACCAGAGCGAAGCAAATGGAAATATAAATTTAAGTAAATATTTCATCTCCTCGAGTGGGGATCGAACCCACAACCAGTCGGTTTTACAGTCACACCTCGTGCCGCTGCGCCAAGACTGGCCTCTGTTTTTTAATGATAAAATTTTGGAGAATATAAAAAAGTTTCTATAGTATTATTGTGTTAAAATATTATGCATTCTTTTTACAAACTTTTGCAAAGATACTATTATAAAATCTAATATTATATGATGTTACTAATTACTCTTTTCTTATCACTTACCTTCTCGCTGGCAAATGTATAGAAATAAAATTATATGAAAGCATTCGGACCACTCCATGGTACTGAGAAGACTTTTATATTGTACGTTTAATGAGCGACATTTAAATATTCGCTTTAAACCTAACCTGCTTCAGCATTCCTGAAAAAAAGATAAGATAACGTTCATTGCAGCAGAATCCATTATGTTGAACGATCTTTTAGGTTAAAATATGCGTTCTTGTACATATATTCTAGTATGAAGCAATTTTAGTTTTTCTATATGCAAATTTCACTTTGTACTTACACTAGAGGGCGCGCGCGGCTTCGCCCGCTTATTAGGAGTGAATTATAAAAAACCACGAAACACGTGTTCAATAAAATATTTTTAACAGTCTGAATTTAAATTTTTATAAAAATCGGTGGCAATTTAAAGATTTTTCCATATAAACTTTCAACCCCTTATTTGAACCCTTAGGGGGTGAATTCTTAAAAACCATGAAACACGTGTTCAATGAAATATTTTTAAGAGTCTGAATTTCAAATTTTATAAAAATCGGTACAGATTAAAATTTTTTTCCATACAAACTTTCAACCCCTATTTCATCCCTTTAGGGTTAAAATTTTTCAAATTCCCTTCTTAGTGGATGTCCAGAATATGAAAATAAACATCTGCCCAAATTTCACGTTTCTACCATCAGCGGTTACGGCTCTGCGTGCGTCTTACCTCAGTCAGTCAGCACAAGTCCTTTTATATATATAGATAAGTCCAGTATAGTATATTGAAGTATCGTAAATTTAAGGTTTTCAAAGTAGATAGGTTCAAGGTAGGCTAAAAGTTGTAAAATTAAATGAAATTTGAACAAATACCGCCGTAATAACTAAGAACTATAATCTTATGGCAGTAACAGGAAATGAGAGAGAAAATGGGGAGTGTCTTAACACTAAGTTTTCACTGCCTACCCTGCTGTGCCCTGGATACAGCGTGAAGCTGATTTGTTGTATTTAAAATCTTGTATTAAGATGAATTAATACTAAATCCCTGTCTATTACAATAGGTAAGTATTTAATAGTACATGTATGTACATATTTCTCCATTAATATCATATGCATATTACACATAGTCGTATAGTCAGTCGTTGGTTTGCGGTCGCCGCCGACCACAGGCTATCGGGCGGAATACACCCGTGTTCGAACAAACACGGCTCGGGTAACTTAATATCTAATGTGTTGTGAGAAACTTTTGTATTTCTCATTTTAATATATTTAGCGATTCAATGTATTGATTTAAATCAAAATTTTTGGATTTACACGAAGATTACTATTTAATGATTCCGTACAAATCTTTCAGATAGAACCCACCGATGTTGTATTTGGTTTATCAGACGTTGATTATTTATTAATATAATATGTAATAAGAAATTATTTAAAGTAAAATTTTAGTCATAAAAAAAATATTTATATTATACCGCTATCAAATCCTGTTAAAAAAATCTATGGCTAGTCAATCCATACTAAAATAATATATATTTATTACTTTGCACAAATTACATATGCCAATCCTTGATATGAATTGAACTGAGGGCTCTTAACTTTTGATTCACAGTTAATAATCACTGTACCATTTTTACCTTTACTAGGTAATATGTTTTAACTTTATAATTTCCATTTAGTTAGTAGGTATTACAACCATTGGACATTTGCCCATTCAATATGTAAAAATACTCTGTTTTTTTCAGCTTCACCCTGTATCCCGCACACAGCAAGGTAGACAGAGGGATCATTGTCTTAAGATACTCTCTTTCCCATTTTCCAAAATCAATCGACTTCTAAAGCTATTGCGTGTTGAGTGCTGTAACTCAACGCCGCGCTTTGCCTCGATACCAGAGCGAAAAAATGAAAATATAAATTTAAATAAATATTTCATATCCTCATATGAGGATCCAACCCACAACTATTTTCGTTTACAGTCACACACTTATGCCCCTTTGCCACGACTGACCTCTAAAAAATACTGTTCTAATAGCAAATCTTATAAATTATGAAAAAGGATGCCCAAGTACATAAAAAGCCACGTGGCTTTGCTACATTCTGCTTAAAAGCGTTATAGCAGAATCTGACTCAATATCCCCTCGAATTCAACTTCAAACAGACTGAAGAGGTTTTGAATTTCATTACCTCAGCGTAATCTGTTATTGAATTTTATGTAACTGACTACAAAGAAAATATAAGTGTATGTCATTCTTGTTGAAATTAATACAGGTTATTATTTAACATTTTCAAAGTTGACAATAGAGAGACTTATTAGACCTCTTATTAAAAGGTTTTATTTAGCTTGACTTTGTCGTGGGTCAAATCTAGTAATTGAAATTTTAGCCTCTTTCTGTTGACCGGTTGACTTGAAATTCAAAATTTGTTATACCAAATGTAAAGCTTTATAGGCCTTTAGTTCCGGTTATAATAAAATTATATATACTCTATAGTATTATAATACAAATCCAAGATGGCCGCTACGAAATGGCAGATTTTAAATTCTTTTAAAACACCCTTGTCATTTGTATGAATGACATGAAGGGTTTCGCTACTAAAATATAGAGGAGGCGGTATTGTTTAGTTTTTAGTATTATATTATATTTATTGTATTATTATTTACTTATGTAATTTTTGTCTTGTCTTCTTATTTATTGAGAACTGAAAATATTTAAATAATTTTTAGATTATCCATTTTTTAGCTTCTGTATTTAAAATTATTTTTAATTTAATGAAAAACAAAATACACACAACAAACTAATATGAAATATGAATATGGAACTACTAAAAAGTTCTGTTCACTACAACCTACACAATACATTACAATTACAATTCTTATTTTTGGGTACGTAAATGATAATTAACGCTGAAAAAGTACTAATGGTGACATTACTCCAGGCATTTTAACATTTCTCTCCTCATTACGCTCGGGTCAGTCCCACTCCATAAAATGTTGCTTTCGAAATAAACTTAGGTTCGTTTAGAATAGAAACATTTATATTTCTTTTTTGATAAATTTGTGATTTTTTTGTGTAAAGTATAAAATATAACATGTATATTGGTGAGGCCAGTTGTGGCGCAGTGGCGCAAAGTGTGACTGTAAAACCGACTGGTTGTGGGTTCGATCCCCACTCGAGGACATGAAATATTTACTTAAATTTATATTTCCATTTCTTCGCTCTGGTGTCGAGGCAAAGCGCGGCGTTGAGCTCTGCCACTCAACACGAAATGCCTCCAGAATTCGGCAGAAAGTGGGGAACGGAGTACCTTAACACTAAGTTCCCTCTGCATACCCTGCTGTGTGCGGGATACAGCGTGAAGCTGTATATTGTTCAATGTACAGCTAAAATACAATATATCATACTATTATATGATGTTAGAAAAGGTTCGCACTAAAGCGTAAAATTGAAAAATTGAGTGTCTCGACACTATAATAGATTCTTTCTACTCTCGTGCAATATGCGGGTAAAAAGTGTAGATGAAAAAATAGAAAGAAGAAATAAACATATTTATAACGAAAGAAGAGATCTGTATACACTGATGCTAAAATTGGAAACGTATATAATTATCATCTATAATATTATAAATGTGAATGTAAGTTTTTTGTTACGCTATAATGCCATAACTACTCAATATATTTTTAAAAAATATTAGAAAGAACATTGGATACTTTTATTAAAACAAATATACCTTTTTTAAAATTTTGTCGTTTCGCTATAATATAAAAAACAAGAATAAGCGAGCGAAGCCGCGTTTGAGTCTCTAGCTATATATAAAAACTCTTTACAATAACACACAACGACTTCCACACCCGCTTTATATTTCAACGAGATGACATATCCAGGATGGTTAGCCGCACGTTCATATTAACCGTTGTCCGGGTTTCAACGATAATGTGAAGGTTGGACCTTTATCATTTGTTTACGACATGATTAGATTTACAAGGCCCACTGGATTTTCTATTCAATTAATTCTTGGATTTAATTTTACATATCCTACTTCTCCCGGTCTAAAGCTGATTTGCATCTACTTTGCGAGGTGTAGAAGATAAGGGTGCGGAGTGATAAATTCCGTACAAAAAATATATTTAAATTCATACAATCTGTTGATTGAAGAATACATTTTCTTGTTTGTAACGATGTTTTAAGTTAAGTGGAATTGTGAACTATAAATGTTATCGTGTTTGATTTCGAAAGAGGTTTAATCAGTAAAACTGCTGTTTCTACTTGTTTAATAAATTAAATTAAATATAATATGTAGAAGTGGTTATAATTATTTTATGGTGTTTGTTACGGTATTATGTCACGCTTAATATTCATTGTTTTTGTATTTTGGCCTAATACTCCAATAAAAAATTGAGGTGTGAAGACTGAGCGGGTTTAAAATTTACATGTCTTTTTTGATAGATATGGTTCAATAGATATTATAATTATAATAAACTATAATGACTTAATAAAAATGAAATTAATGCTTTTCGTTTTATAGCTTGCTCTGCATTATACGTTCACAACTTGCGGAAGATATTGAACGGTTTCGATATATCAACGAATAGTAAAACGATAGACACTACTTCTATAGTATAATATTATAGTACATTAGTACCTAGAGTTAACACACTCCGTTCCCCACTTTCCGCCGAATTTTTCGAGGCATTACGTGTTAAGTGGCGGAACTTAAAATCGGACTTTCCCTTAGTGCCAGAGTGAATTCATTCATTCCCCCGAGTGGGGATTGAACCCACAACCTATTGCGTCACACCATAGTGCCCCTGCGTCACGACGGTCTCATTCGTGACATGCATTGTAAAATACACAAGGTTGCGTGCAAGCAGAAGAATTCTAAAGGATATTAATTTTTCGTGACGATCCTGCGGTGGATTCATCCCAGTTTTATTGAAAAACTGAATAGCCTTTCAGATGGTGATACAAAGGGATGTGAACAAGTAGGCAGTATTCAACTTCCTGTCAAACATCAAAGATTCCAAAATATAACACGACCTTCCATATAATATTTTATAATAATTAATTTTAAAATATTACACCGTAAAATCTTAGCTACATATGTACTTGTATTGGATATGTATAAGAACAAAAGTTTATATAGAACACATTCAATATGAACGATGCTAGGACGTTGTATTTTGTATAGTAATGCTAGTCTCTATAGTATTCATGTATAATTATAATTCTTACATTACAAAGAAAATAAATTATAATAAATAATCGATTATAATTAGACATGTTATAAAAGTTTCAAATCTACAGATATAAAACTACCCGCCACTCAACACTCAACATCTCTAGAATTCGGCGGAGAGCAGAGAATGGAGTGTCTTAACATTATTCTTCCTCTGCCTACCCTGCAAAATACAGCGTAAAGCTGAAAAATAGATATAAAACTAAATACTGTACGTTCTTGGTTCAATGATATGTCTTTGCTTAATATATAGGAAAAAAATACTGTAAATTAAAAAAGGCTGCTCTGAATAATGCTATATTTTTTATTTATCTGGTTTCTAATACTTGTATATTTTCAATTTGCCTTTGTCAAGATGCCCTATGAAGGAAGTTGAACAACAATTATTAAGCTTATTAAAACCCAGGTCATTGAAACAACTAAAGTTCTCAGAGCTTTAGTTTAGTAGGACCCTCAGAGACGTCCCCACAATCAACACGCCGCAAATTTCTCATTATTATTCATAACTTTTGTATTAGTATTTATTTCGTTTCTTATTTACTATAACATAAAATTATTATATAAAATACACTAAATTATACTAAATATCATTGATTTAATATTTATTTCGTGGTTTTCATACAAACACGTTTATTTTGTAGAAGTTTTCCATTCTTTCCTAAACTTTTGAATATAAGATTCATTTTCAGAAGTAACCCAAGTACAGGGATGAGGCAGTGCAGTAATAGAATATTAAACTAGACGTCAGGAAGCATGAAACTGTTCCTACGCTGTGAATTGAATCAGATTATTGAATAAGTGCTCCCCGACATATAACGTGGGTTCCATACATGGATGTAGAGCAAAAATGCTAGATGCGATTATACAATGACCAATTTGCATAACGTTATTTGCATGCAATATCGAGATTTTTTTTTATGTAATAACGTTCGTCATTCCCCTTTTTTATAATTTACATTTTTGTTGTTTATAACAAGATTATAGGTTTGATGTGGATTCGTTCATCTTTCATTTGTTGTAACGTTTTTTTATATTTTATTTTTGTATAGTTTGTTTACCAGCTACAAAATGTACTTCCAGATTAAAATATATAATATGAGGCCAGTCGTGGTGCAGATGCACAAAATGTGACTGTAAAATCGACTGGTTGTGGGTTCGATCCCCACTTGAGGAGATAAAACATTTACTTAAATTTATATTTCCATTTCTTCGCTCTGGTGTCGAGGCAAAGCGCGGTTCAGTTCTGTTACTCAACACGCAATGCCTCCAGAATTCGGCAGAAAGTGGGGAACGGAGCGTCTTAACACTAGATTCCCTCTGCCTACCCTGCTGTGTGCGGGATACTGATTGTTTTTTTTTTTTATCAAAACATATTTAAGCCAGCCGTGGCACGGAGACACAAGCGTGCAACTGTAAATGTGACCAGTTGTGAGTTCGGTTCCCACTCGAGAAAATGAAATATTTAATATGTTCATTTCTTCGCTCTCGTGTCAAGGCAAAAAGCGGCGTTGAATTTGTTTGTCGAATTGAGTTTATCACTCAACATGTAATTCCTCTAGAAATCGACAGAAAATAGGAGGGGCGGAGTGTCTTAGCACTCGATTTCCTCTGCCTACTCTGCTGTACGCAGCTAAAAATATATGCATATATATACATATATACTTCCAGTAGATAAGTATCTTCATAGTAGGTCAGCCATGTAAGTAAGTAAACCTGTTAGGAGGCACGTGTGTTTGTCGTAAGGGTTCCATGACGCACTGTAGCTTACGACGTCTCCTGTGTTTTAATGTGATCAAACATAGCGTATAGCATGCTGCATAATTGATAATATTTGGATGTCAAGTAGCATTTTTTTATTTTTCATATTAGTAATAATTGATAAAAGAAAAAGAAAAAAAAGTGGAGACGGAGTGTTTTAACACTAGGTTCCCTCTCCCTACCCTGCTGTGTACGGGATGCAGCGTGAAGCTAATAAAAAAGTTACGATTAGTTCAGTTTACAGTTTAATTCTGTTAACAATTTAAAGCAGGTATTGTAATAGTAGTAGTAATAGTATAAAATGCCTCGTTTACCAGTTTATATATTTTAAAATGTTATTAAGCGGGTTGGAAGGGAAGGACAGAGAACAAGCCATCTCGGAATATATATATATATATATATATATATGAGAAAACGTATACAAATTACGTAAATTGCTTAGCGGGACTTGTACCCGGTATGGGTTAGTCTAGGAAACTCTACCTCTGACCAAATTAAAATCATAGAAATATGCTTGCTGCAATTTATTTGTGTTCTTCTCCTAATTAGGAACTTTTAATATTAAGAAATGTCAAAAATATCACTGAATACCTACATATAATCCCTCTTTCAAGGTTATCAAGGTTACGTGGAAGCCCTCCAGTAGTTGTTAATGCATTTTTCGATTATTTTACAAGTTTTCGATGCTCGAAGTGATTAGTTTATTATAAATCTAACATAAATCACAATATTATTATAAATAAAGTACGTTTTGAAATAATGACTCTATGTCTGGGTGCTCACAACTCTATATACTTTTTAGTATTTTTTTGATTTCAGTATATTAGTAAAGGAAAAAGTTAAATTACATTAAATCACATTGTATCCCACACTTAGCAGGGTACTTAGAGGGAACCTAGTATTAGGACTAACCTAACCACCACTTTGTGCCGGATTTTTCGAGACACTGTATGTTGAGCCCTCAATTCCGGGCTTTTGCTTGATGCCAGAGCTCAAAGTGATTAGTTATTAATAATTTATTTATTAATATCTAATTATTTTGAGCTCTGGGAGAAAAATATTAATAAATAATAATTCTTTTGCTCGAGTGGGCATCGAAATCATAACCGTCGCGTTACAATCACACCCTAGTTTAGTGCTCCTGCACCACGATGGCCTCTAGTTCTAGTTCTATTATATTAGTATAGTATAGTAAATAAGCGTGAATCAATATTTAAGCTGTTCTAGTTTTCTATAGTCTTTGCTACAAGTAACCCTGTTAGAGGCTGGTAGGTTTGCAAGACATGAGGATTTCATGGCGCACTGCAGCTCTCGACATTTTTCACGTTTTATTATCTTGTATAGAACTGTACAACAAAGTATCCTGATTATACTTATTATAAATAATTATATATATTACGCTATTCAGACAAATTGAAATTTTACAAATTTTTTGCAAAAATGAATGGTCCTGTCTCATGTAAATATAAATAAAAAATCCTTCGAAGGGAATCGAACTCAACACTATTGACTTTACAGTCACGAACAGCATCACTGCACCATGAAGGTCTAATATTAAATCTATGTCTAACTATGAATAATAAATCTATGTAAAATACTAAAGTATGCAGCTGTGAACCTGTATGATAAATTTGCTATATACTTTTATCTACATCTCATATCTAATGTGATAATTAACCTTGTTGCAAGGTTTGTTGAACACACAAGTTTAGAGATAGTTATGGAATACTTTGAAAATTGAGTAACTTAGCTAGTTTCGTTTAACTTGAAAAAAAAATCTGATATTTAAATAAACATTTTCAATATTATTACTATAATTATTGAATATTATCTACTATAGTATATTATAAAATACAAACCGTGATTCATAAGCTGTGAGTCATTACCAAAGGTAGAGCCAGAAAATGGTCAAGTGTGAGTCAGACTCGCCCACCGAAGGCTTCAGGATTATAAAAGGTCAAACTTGTAGTGTTGTATGAAATGAAATAATCATAAGCTTATTAGAAGTCTTTATCTATAATATAAACTTTGATATTTCGCATTTTTCCCATATCTGTACAGCGAATTCCCATTTCTTGTCAAATGTTATTATTGTAGGTCGTAGACTTATAATAATAAATACTAAATTTTGAGTACGTGGCGAATTAAATTGAGAAATTTGACTTTGCAGCCGTATGAAATGAATGAAAAATGATTTTTCTATAATATATGCATAAATTTTCATTTTTTGGAATATTTTGTTACATTTGTATTGTAAGTTCTCCATTTGTGCAAAATTTCTTAACTGTAGGTCCACCACGAAGTACCCTATAGGTCTTGATTACGCGACGAATTTCATTCAAAATGTAGGAAAAGCCATGCATAAGTTCTCGTGTCTATTGATTGCGATGACTTTTCTTTTTGAGGTACGGAACCCTAAAAAATATAATAAATATATATAAATAAAAAATATTATATGTTAATTCTTCTACACCCATTGCGCCTTCTTATAATTTTCAAAGAAAAAAATACAAAAAAAGTTATAATACATAATATATCTAATATATAGTATATAATACTATTATATTTAGGTCATATTACCTATTACGTACAAATTACTCATTTCTCTCTCTCTATATATAATATATATAGTATAAATAATTACTAAAATGGAAGCAAATCTTAGTATCCCATTTCAACATTAATTATCAACCCTTTGTGAGTCCACTTGCCTTGATAAATCCAAAGGTACGGTTGGTTGGCTTCGTTTGTCAGACTATAACATATTACATGTAAACATGTTTTTTATTCTGCTTATTTACAGCAGAACTTTTTATTATTTTCACATATTATCACATTTTGTATTGTATGAAAGCACATAGAATATTTTCAACCATTTACCGATATTTGTCTAACCTAGATAGCTGCACTATTATGAAATAATTTTTTATTGAGAATAAATACTTTACGAGTTCGGATTTATTCCTACAAATAAATAATAATTATTATACTCAACTTATTATTGAGGCCAGTCGTGGCGCAGGGGCACAAAGTGTGACTGTAAAACCGACTGGCTGTGGGTTCGATTCCCACTCGAGAAGATGAAATATTAACTTAAATTTATATTTCCATTTCTTCGCTCTGGTGTCGAGGCAAAACGCGGCATTGAGTTCTGCCACTCAACACGCAATACCTCCAGAATCCGGCAGAAAATGGGGAACCGAGTGTCTTACACTCGGTTCCCTCTGTCTACGCTGTTGTGTGCGGGATACAGCGTGAAGCTGATTTAATTTTAATTTTTAACTTATTGTTATCATGAGTAAAAATAAAATAAATGGAGATTAAACCCATAATCTTATTTTTATCACCACACTAGACCACCGGACAAGTCAAAAGTTACCTTTTATAAAATTCTTATGAAGACAAATAAAAAAAAATTAAGCAGTACTTAATGAATCAGATACTTATTAAAAGTTCGTTATAAACTGTTTTGATTTTATCAAGCAATCCAAGTGAAATAATAACATTTGTAACGCTCTCCTATTAAAACTGTAATTAATGTTTACGTTAGCGTCAGTGCAGAATAACATTGGCTATATTAGATACGATATGATTTTTTATAAATACATTATTTTAGTTAGTAGCAGCGTCACGCTTTTCCCTTTAGGGTAAGCAGAGAAAAGCTAGTGTTAAGACACTCCGTGGCTTACGCTCCGACGAATTTTCAAGACACTGAGTGTTGAGTGGTAGAATTCAACGCCGCGCCTAACAGAGTGAGGAAATGAAAATTAAGGATGATTCCCTAGTTCCCCGAGTGAATATCGAACCCACGACCATCAAGTTAACAATCAGAAGCTGTCCGTATATATATATATATATATATATATATATATATATATATATATATATATATATATATATATATATATATATATATATATATATATATATATATATATATATATATATATATATATATATATATATATATATATATATATATATATATATATATATATATATATATATNATATATATATATATATATATATATATATATATATATATATATATATATATATGTATAATATATAGTTATTTATAAGTATTTGTTTTCATATTGAAGAGACCATTCAATAACAAATTTAATACATTTTTATTATTAAGTGTAACGTGGGAAGTGTAATATTGGTATATTTTATTTTCAAAAAAATTTTTTTTATTATTTTATGATTTATACAAGAAATAATTTATAGCCAATGTGTATAAATAAATAAATAAAATATTTAAGTCTTATGTCAGTCCACCAATTTTTTAAGATACTTTTATTAGAAAAAAAAAATTAATACACTATACCAGCGTCGAGACTTTGAAATATCTTACAACCAAACCTAACCCTTTTGATGCAAATGACATATTAATTGCCCTACAAAAACTTCGAAGCGTCCTTGAAAAGTTCTACAAAATTCAATTTCAATTTTAAGAAAGTAATTCGTTTGCGAATTGGAGGCGGTTTAAACGACGTATTTTCAACGATGTAAGCGGCGTAGCTTCGCGGTCTACGTGCGGTCGTGTTCGGTTTTAGTGCTTTTTACAGCCTGTTGTTAGGCTTTCAAGGAGAAAATACTTAAATATTTTTTAGACATCTTCATATAGAATCCGTTGTATAAAATCATTAGCTTCACGCTGTTTCCCGCACGCAGCAGGGTAGGCAGAGGGAACATAGTGTTAAGACACTCCGTTCCCGAGTTTTACGAGGCGTTGCGTGTTGAGTGGCGTATCTCAATGTCGGACTTTTGCCTTAGTGCCAGAGTGAAGAAATTAAAATATTAATTTGTTAAAAAAGTTACAGTCACACATTATCCGTTGTATAAAGTAGTTTTTTGTTTATTTTAAATTTCTCTGCATATTTTTTTGAATACAGAAAGTGTTTTAGTATTAATATTTTGACAGAGATAAACTATCTTAAATTGTGTTTTTTTTTTATTTTTATAATCCGTTAATTTTTTTAGGCGATAGAAGAATATTTATGCCATGTATGCTTCATTTAGAACAACAAACATCAAAATACAACATTCGAATATTCAAATATTTCTTTGTGCTTTGAAATTCGGAATAATGTCATAATAATTAATAAACTTTATTATTACTTGAACATTTCTCTAATATAAATTCCAAAAATATATATCCCAAAAGAATGGTAAGCAAACTTACCTAATCCGGAGGAAGGCAAATTGGAGCTCGTCTAACTTATTAAGGCCCATTTGATGCTGCATCAGTCGATCAAATTATTGATTAGCCTGCGGTTATATAATTTGTGGTAACATATTAGATATTACATGATTTACCTCTAAGCATATTCATTTAATGTGTTTTTGTTTTTAATAAAAAATAAAAATTAAATCAGCTTCACGCTGTATCCCGCACACAACAGGGTAGGCAGAGAGAACCTAATGTTAAGACACTCCGTTCCTCCCTTTTCACAGATTTTTTCGAGCCATTCTGCGTTGTGTGGCGGAACTCAACGCCGCGTTTTGCTTCGACACCAGGGCAAAGAAATGAAAATATAAATTTAAATAAATATTTCATTTCCTCGACTGGTGATCGAACCCACAACCAATTGCATTTACGGTCACACTTTATGCCCCTGCTCCATGACTGGCTTCATATTTTTTATGTTTTTATTTTTATTTTATAATATAATAGTAATAACATAAAATCACGTACCAGATAATATAGTAAAAAAAAAATTAAATTAGCTTCACGCTGTATCCCGCACACAGCAGGGTAGGCAGAGGGAACCTAGTGTTAAGACACTCCGTTCCCCACTTTCTGCCGAATTCTGGAGGCATTGCGTGTTGAGTGGCAGAACTCAACGCCGCGCTTAACCTCGACACCAGAGCGAAGAAATGGAAATATAAATTTAAGTAAATATTTCATCTCCTCGAGTGGGGATCGAACCCACAACCAGTCGGTTTTGCAGTCACACCTCGTGCCGCTGCGCCATGACCGGCCTCAAGATAATATAGTTATTGGTGAATTTTCAATGCTAATAAAAAATGGTATATTATGTCGTTCTTTTTGCTATACTATTGGAAGCTACACTATTGGAAACTGTAACCTATAGAAAATGTAAATAAAAATAAAAAAAATATTAAAAAAAATTAAAGATTTTAATATAAAAAAAATGAATGTACATTAATTTATGGCCTTCGTAGCACAAAAGAAAAGAGTATCACTGCAAATGAGATCATTCAATTCCCATCCATAGAACAAAATTATTAGATACATTTAATTTAAATTTAAGGTCAGTCGTGGCGCAGGAGCACAAGCGTGTGACTGTAAATACGAAACGTTGTGGATTCAATCTCCATTCGAAGAAGGCAGAGGCAGGCGTCGAGTTCCGCCACTAAATACACAATGCCTCCAGAATTCGGCGGAAAGTGAGGAACAGAGGTGGAGGTTCCTTCTGCCTACTCTGGTGAAAGCTGAAAAAAGATAAAATAATTCACAACAGTACTACTCGGAAGCGGAGAAATAGAAATAATTTAAATATAATTACTTGAAATACCTAATCACCTATTAACTAATCTAAATTTAAAATTTTACTTTCGTTTTCGAATAACATTATCATTTTAGTGACTATATCCAAACACTGAAAACTCAAGTTTCAGCTAACCCAATTATTTTCTATAAATTTTGTTGCAAAATATTTAATATTGATATATTTTCTTTATTTATGAACCGATTTAGATATAACAGCCAACAAATGTTAGGAAACTTCGCAAAAATACATAAGTGAAACTGCATTTAAGTCTAAAACGTTTCTGAGATCATCAAACGACCGACAAACAGACAAATATGATTAAAAAAATTGTTTTAGGTTCTATTACATTCATAATGTTCCTAATAATTGATATATCTCACATATATCTACAAACAGCGACCAGTTTCAATTTAATTATATGTATAGATATGAACCCAATTAATATTAAAATATCTTTAAAAACCCACCACCCAAAGTCAGAGAACAGTTCACATCCCCTTTGCAAACATTAGATCAGGCCCTATATACGTCGCTGTAACTCACCTATTCATTTTGAATGAAGCAAACCAGCACTAGCGCCGTTACGCGCGCAGCATTCCAATGTATCGCACTATTTTCGTGTACGTGTTACGTGTACGCAACGTAAATATTACATTTTGAATAACAAACTCTGTGGACATTTAACGTTTGCTTTAATTAAATATTATTTTTGTGATATAATTAAATGTTATGTGTTATATATATAATATTTATCTATATTTTAAGCTAAGCTTGTTAACAGATTATTTAAAAATCTTAAACTAAATTAAGTAACTAATAATTAAACTAAGTAAAAGCCTATATATAGTATAATATTTAAAAAAAATAACATGTTGCGACAAGTTTATATCTACAAAATGTTCATATATAACAAAATAGGACTATGGTTTTCTATAATCATACACTCATAAACTTAGGTGACTTTCAAATAAATCTTTTTATTAACTTTACATTGTTAGTCACCCGCTTAGGGTAAACTACCATCTGAACAGTTCTTGTAGCCTCTTGATTAATTGTAGAGCTTTCAAATTCTGTAATAAATATGTAATCTTATTCATGAATGTTTGTTACCACAGTGAAGAAATGAAAATATGAAATATTTCATTTCTTGAATGCATAATAATTATAAAAATAGTCAGTCAGTCTTAGTTAGTTCATGAATCCATATAGTCTTTCTATGTAATCGTTGTTCGTATCCAATTCATTCGTGGCCAGTCGTACTGCAGTGGTAAGCGTCTAACTGTAAACGCAACGGTTGTGGGTTCGATCCCTAGTTGAGGAAATAAAATATTTCATATTTTCATTTCTTCGCTGTGGTCTACTGACAAACCGTGGCGTTGAGTTCCGCAACTCAACACCTAATACCTCCAGTTTTCGGTGAAATTGCCATTAGGCTCCCTCTACCTACTCTGCGTGAAGTTTAATTAATAAAAACAATATTATTTTGCATAACGAGCGACAACGTACTGTAGAAGATTTTTTTCACCAGAATACCTAATGACTTAACCCACTGGTGGTACGTGCCTACGATTAGGCGCTATCGATTAACAGGTGTTAAAAAAGAATCCGTTTTTGTATATAAAATATTGAAATTCTGTATTCAAAAAGTACAGAATAAATTTTGCTACATATATTATTTATTTCAAAGTCCTATTATGTTTTTCGATACTATTGACCTCATGTTTAGAAGAGATAATATTATAGTATTGTATTTTATTAGGCTGTCTGTTGTCTTTGAAGATGCACGTAAAATCAGTATGTAACTTATTTTCTATTAGCTTTAGTTAAGCTTTCCATTATTAGAAACAAAGTTTCTATTCGAAATAAGAAACTAATATTAGTTTCTAAAAAGATAAAAATATTGGCCAATCAAGCTTTTGGTTTCATAGTAATATATTTAGACTTTATTAATAACGTTGAGGCCAGTCGTGGCGCAGTGGCACAAAGTGTGCCTGTACATCGACTGGTTGTGGGTTCGATTCCCATTTAAAGAAATGAAATATTTATTTACATTTATATTTTCATTTCTACGCTCTGGTGTCGGGGGGAAAGCGCAGCGTTGAATTCCGCCACTCAACATGCAATGCCTTCAGAAATTGGCGGAAAGTGGGGAACAGAGTGTATTAACTCCCTCTGCCTACTCTGCTGTATAAAATACATACTATAGATACAGAGTGAAGCTGAAAAAAATAAAATAATAATAATAACGTTATCAATTTAGTTCAAATTGGCAACAACAGGCTTTCGCGATACATTGAAACATTAAATAATATAAATGCCATGTAGTATTAATGGTTTAACTTTACTTGTGTATTTGATTAAGCCCCACGCATTTGGTTCAGCAATAAACAACCTGTTATTTTATAATACGTATCGGAAATTTCTCTTTGTTCGTGGACCGGCTACGTTTACAAATTTTATGTCGACTTCCTCAAATGCTAATAGAGGGTGTTTTCTTTGTACTTTTTTTTTTAAGAAGTAAAAATATTTTTTCATAAAAAATATACTACAGAGGCTAAATTTTTGGACACGATGCCTGTTCTGATTACAAATATTAGTTAATTTTTCAAAAAGAATTCCGTAAGATGCTTTTTTTTCATTATCTTTCATATTCAAATCTGTTCTTTGGGATATTTAAGATGACAACGTAATTAAAATGCCAGTTAATTCATGCTTTTGTGGTTTAGCTACTGCATGAATGGCTTATTCACGTTAAAATGTAGCTTTGACGATTCCCTCGAGTAGAGATCGAACCCACAACCGTCGCGTTATAGTGACACCCTCGTGCCCCTGGACCACGACGACCTTAAAGTAGATTCGCTTTAACATCAATCTTCTACGAGTATAAACTAAAACGAATGTTTCATACCAAAGTATTAAGTTTGAAAAATTTCCTTACAAATATTTTGAGCTACAAACTAAAGCTTATATATAAATAATTCATATTGTACGTACACTATAAGCCCGCGTATAGCTCACATCGCTTTGTTGTTCCTTCGTCAATTAGGGCGGTCTTACAAAGACTAATTCTATCTCAAACCTACAAACAACTACGGGACGTGTGCTCAAAACGATATATGATTTTAATGATCATATATATTATCAACTTCACGCTGTAGCCTGCACACGCACAGCAGGGTAGGCAGAGGGAACATAGTGTTAAGACACTCCGTTCCCCACTTTCCGCCGAGTTCTGGAGTTGTGGCATATGGGCACAAAGTGCGACTGTAATATCGACTGGTTGCTGGTTCGATCCCCATTCTAGGAAATGAAATATTTATTGTAATTTATATTTTTATTTCTTGGCTCTGGTGTCGAGGTTAAGCCACGAGTTCCGCCACTCAACACGTAATGCCTCCAGAATTCGGCGGGATGTGGGGAACGAGTGTCTTAACACTAAGTTCCCTCTGCTTTCCTGCCGTGTGCAGAATACAGCGTGAAGCTGATTATTAATTTCATACATTTAACAGAGTATTCGGTTTATTTTATATGCCGTTGTGGCACAATTAGCAAAAGAGTTCGGTCCTTTTTGAAGTAAAGTTCATAGAAGAGCTAAGACTCTCGTTTTATCTCTACTGCAAAATGCGATTCCGAGATATTGGAATACAGCTTTAGCATCTTTGCCTAACATTGTGTCTTTTTCTTAGCCTATTTGTAGAATATGTTAAATTATGTCAATAATTATTTCAATAATAAGCTCGAGCTAGAATGTAGACTTTGTTTTATTATCATTTTTTCATTAACTAAGTTTACGTATTGGGAAAGTTTACATACCTAATATGACTTTGATATTGTTTATTGTATGATTAATTATACTAGTTGATTTTAGTGATGAGGATCTAGACGCATATATTACAAACACTTGACTTGGTAAATAAAGTTACCTAGTATATAGTACCTTGAAAAACCAACGATAAAATTTAAATTTGAACTCCATTTGTGCGAGGAGATTGTATCTAGGCTAATGTTGATTTTTCTTTAATTACTTTACATAATAATATGTGGGAGGAACTATAGTAAAATACATTTATATNGTAAGTATATTACTATCCTTTTTTGCAGCTTCACGCTGTATCCCGCACACAGCAGGATAGGCAGAGGGAACCTAGTGTTGAGATATTCCGTTCCCCACTTTCTGCCGATTTTTTTTCACACAAATGAGATATTACGTTATACGTTATTATTGAGTGACGGAACTCAACGCTGGGCTTTTGTCTTAGTGCCAGAGCGGAATGTCTTTACACTAGGCTCCCTCTGCCTACCCTGCAATGTGCAGGATACAGCGTGTAGCTGAAGCTGATTTATAATAATATTAAAATGAATAGGGCAATTTGCACCCATGTAAACATTCCACTATCGTGGCATACGGACGTGTCTTATTTAACAATATAGTTATTTGCAAGAGCAAGAGCTTAGACTAATCTCGTGTAATGTCTAAGAGGGACCATCGACTAAGTTAATTTCCTTGTTGTTCCATGGCTGTAATATATAGTCTTATATAAATTGTGATATGGATAGTATTATGTATTTACTTATAATAATTTAATTTTATTAAAATACTTGCATATTGTGTTCTTTTATCGATATTTAAAGTCTTTTATTTTGATGGCTTGAGATAGAGGATTTTAGTAAAAACATGTTCGTTTATTTATAAAGCAAAACTTCATAAAATAAATATGAAATTATTACATAAAATGTATTCTGAGGAAATATTTTACTTATTACAAGTCTCCCAGGTCAGCTTACGTAATCGTCAGCCTAAGCTTTACTTATCCAGACCACCATATTTTTTAAATAACGAAAAGTGAAAAACGTGGTGTTTTATATTATTTTTTTTTCTAACCTATAATCATGAAAAGTAAAAAATGTATGTGAAGTAAAAATATTAAATGTCGATCGATATCGCTATTTAATATTTTCATTTCATTGCACTGTTAACGAGCAACAACGGCAGTGTCTTGGTATGCAGTGTCATCTTAATATTAAGTTCCTAGATTCTCTCTACCTACCCTGCTATATGCGGGATACAAGAAAAAGAACATATTTTAGTGTCAAGTACTTACTACTATGTCCAACTTAGAGGAACGTACGCCGTATATTATTCAATTTCTTTTTCACAAATAATATGTAAGTTAATGCTAAAAATAATCGAGAAGCACCAAAGATCGAAACTTTTTTTTAACTTTCGAAAATAACCATATAAAATAAAAAAATCTTAAATTATGAACCAATATCAATATACAGGATGGAAGTGTCAGCGCTCCTTTTACGGGCACAGCAAATAGGGTAAAATATTTTAAAACCGTAGCTTAATCTTAGCATCTTAGCTTTAACTTATAAAGAAATTAATCAAGATACCTCAACAGTTTAGACGTAGGATTTTTTTTTCATTTCACGATGTTTGCCATACCTGTATTTCGTGTGACGCAGTTACGCATAGATACCAATAACGTAAACACATACTACTAAAGGTTAATTAACTTTGAACTTTGCCGCCAAAACCTACGACTCGATTTCGAAATGAGGCGTTTGCGGCGGTTTTCCTTTGGTAGGTTTATGTGTGCGTGCGTCGTTTTCGACAAATGGCGTTTTGTATTACAACAATAATTTTGTTATTTAATTTGTTTGGAAAAAAAAAATACTTTTTCATTTTTGGGATTTTTTTTAAATCGTATTAGGCTTTTATAGAGTAATTAAAACTGTGGTTTCATTTAAAGTGGTGCTAACACTTCCACCCTGTATACTTTTTTTTAAATTCATTTTACATTTTAAAGAAAAAAAAACTATCCACTAGAACAAATGCCAAGGGTCATTACAGCCTTTATAACAAATCAACCTAATGACAATATAAGGACTTGTAATATAATACTGATTATAAAGTAAAAAATTTATTAATTTTAAATCAGCAATAAATACATTATGAATATTTCCTTTTTTAGTTTAGTACAACGTAATTTGTATTCGGCACTCATATATTCTGTCTAAAGCAATATGAACATATTTTTCAGATTACCAAACAAAAAAAAAATTGTAACAAAAAAATAAAATTAACTAAATTATTTGTGCTCATAATTATTGTGTTAAGCTTTATATATTTTTTATCTATTTAATGATAATGTATTACTTCCTTAAGCTTGATTACTAGTGCCATTACCCTATATTAATAATAAAGGACTTCACTAAAAATGCCAAGATACTTCAAAGCTAAAGTATTTCAAAACTTGTTCTCATTTCTAAGCGTTTTAATGCCGAAATTTTCCTTGTAACAACTAAAAGTCACGATTCATGAATAATAAAGATTATATTGTATACTAACGATCTTCTCGCGGCTTCACCCTCTTACATTACTAAATGTGTCATACAAATATAAAACATTGAAAAGAATAATTACATTGCAATATTATTATACATACTTGAAATGTATTAATAAATTTGCATATAATTCATTGGTTTTGAGTAGAACATTAAGTTTAATTCATATAATATATTTATTATAATACTTTCTTACGATGATTTCATATTATATATTTTTTTCTATGCACTATTGAGAAAATTAATGTACTATAACTAAATGAAACGTACATACGTACCTACGAACGATTACTATGTATTCACATCACCACATCATCTAAACACAATATCAACTTTTATAAACTATGAACTGACAATCAGAATTTGCTTTCTGAATACATTTACTTTTTATTGTAACCACTTTATAATATTAATGTTACCAATGTTGACGTTTAAAATAATATTTATGGAAGACTAAAAAAATATTAATTGAATTTTCTTTTTTAAATTGCGGTTAAATACAATAGAAAGATAAGTGAGTAATAATTTAAATAAAATTTATATAATTTAGCTTCACTTGCGAGTAATCGACGTGAGTATGTCAGATTTTCATTTTTCCTACTAAAATTGCTTAATACTCCATGATGAAAACTATCCTTCTGTTGCATTAGGTTTGGAACTTTTTTAAAATTAATTCAGTAGTTAATGGTATTTTAAGTAATTTGTATTTTTCGGTTTTCATTTTTTTTAAGGAAACTATAATAAAAAACCGAACAAAAATGTACCTCTAGAATCTAGGCTAGTAACATACTAAAATTCATCCATTTCTGTCAGGTATTTTTTGCGTGATTGGCGAGTAAACAAACAGACAGACAAGAATTCTGCCGAGTGGTTTTTTCGATTCTAGAATCGATATATTGAAACAATTTTTTTTTATATCTCACGTACAGAATTGACTTCTATGCTTTTATTATATATCGAGATAGATATTAGAATATTATACCTTCATTAAATCAGGGCTTTGTAAGCCCGAAGTTGTACGAACGCTAGTAAGGACTAAGTAAATTTTCTTTCCTCGATTCAAGATTAGAGTTTTCTATATGAAGTCAATATTCGTTTCTTTTTGTAGCTTTGGAGAAGAGGGAACCTGAGAACCTAGTGTTAAGATACTTTGTTCCCCTTAAGATACTTTCGTTCTCCACTTTTCGCCGAATTCTGAAAGCATTGCGTGTTGAGTGGCGGAACTCAACTCTAGAGAATGAACATATTGAATATTACATTTCCTCGAGTGGGAATCGGCCCAAAATACATGCTTACAGTCGCACGTTTGTGCAGCTGCGCCAAAACTGGCCTCTAAGTTAAATATTAATATAATATTGTTATTTCAACATAATTTCGTACAAATAAGCTATAATCCAAGAAATCTTTAGGAATTATAAAGCTTAAAATTTCCTGTAAACTATTAAATCTATTTACAGTGGCGTTAAACCGCAGCTCAAACTTATCATAACTTAGCGAAACTTAATTCGTAACTTGGATGTTAGGTCTCCGAATACGACAAATTTTCATTCAAACGTCACTCGCTTACTTAATTACTGCATACAATTTGAGTATATTAACGTTTTGCGTCTCTAATCGTATAATTAAACGTTTCATGGAAATTCAAAATCCAGGTCAGAGTCAGAAAATGTGACTGTAAACGCGACAGGTTGTAGGTTCGATTCCCACTCAATGAAATATTTAATATTTTCATTTCTTCGCTTTAGTGTCGAGACAAAGAGCGTTGAGCTCCGCTACTCCGCTACATAATGCCTCCAAAATTCAGCTAAAACTGGGGAATGGATTGTCTTTATACGAGTCTTCCTCTACCTACTCTGCTACCTGCTCGATACAGCATGAAACTACAATAAAAAAAACTTTAATCATTAATCATTGAAATACAAATCAAATTTGCCACAATGCAATACAACAGCATGAATAAAAGCAAAATAACTGGATTTCCAATGAGCTATTGAGGCTGTTTACAAAGAAAATATAAATAGCGCATTCAGTTGTAAATAAATTTATTTTATTGCATCTCATCGTTGCTCGTTATCTACACTTCGTTGCCCGACGAAATATAGATTTTGTTTTGTAATAAATTTTATTGGTTGCATTTTCAATTCTGAGGTCAGTCGTGGCGCAGCGGCACAAAGTGCTTCGTTGTGGGTTCGATCCCCACTCGAGGAGATGAAATATTTACTTAAATTTATATTTCCATTTCTTCGCTCTAGTGTCGAGTTAAAGCGCGGCGTTAAGTTTTGCTACTTAACACGCAATGCCTCCAGAATTCGGCAGAAAGTGGGGAACGGAGTGTCTCAACTCTCTCGAGTGTTCCACTAATTAGCAACTCAACACTAGGTTCCCTCTGCCTACCCTGCAGTGTGCGGGATACAGCGTGAAGCTGATTTTTTTTTATTTTCAATTCTGTGAATTGTTAATTTTCCAGGATGAAATAAGAGATGCTTGTTTATTATAAAAAACTAAGTGAAAAGAAAGTTAGCGATAATAGAAGTAATACTTTTGTAGCTCCACTAGAAGCAGTACCGGCAAAAATTGGGAGGGAATAGAGGACGGAGTGTCATGACACTCGATTCTCTCTACCTGCTTTAAAGAAGGGGGAGGGAAAAAATGTGTAGCTGTTTTTTTTAAATTCAGCTTCACGCTGTATCCCACTGCACCGCTGCACACAGCAGGGAAGGCAGAAGGAATCTAGTGTTGAGACACTCCGTTCCTCACTTTCTGTCGAATTCTGGAGGCATTGGGTGTTGAGTGGCAGGACTCAACGCCGCGCTTTGCCTCGACACCAGAGCGAAGAAATGGAAATATAAATTTAAATTAACATTTTTTAAATATTTTTAAAGTGTTATTCCACACTTAGGAAAGAAAAATACTTATTCCGCTACGTTCAAATTCTTATACGTTTTCTAAATAAGTATTAAATTAACATTTCATCTCCTGGAGTGGGAACCCACAAGCAGTGGGTTTTACAGTCACACTTTGTGCCACTGCGCCACGACTGGCCTCTCATTTTTTTAAATTAACCACTAAATTCTTTAGTTATTCACAACAGACATGTGATTATCAAAGAAAATATATGTGATAAAAAATATATTTACATAGAGCGTAACAATGCGTTCTTATTTCAAATTATGACGTTTAACTATGGAAAAAAGTTCTTTTTACTAGGTAAGAAGGAAACTTAACCCACAACGCTACTCAGTGTTTACAATTTTGAATTGTAAATAAGAATTTAGATATTAAAAAAAATGAGAGTAACAAGTCTAGGCTTTTAGTACGACCCTCTTCAAGTTTTCTAAGACCTAAGCACTAGAAATACGCAGCGTCTCCAAGCATTATTACATCTCATTAACTTTCAGCGAGTAACTTAAAAGTGAATCTAAAAATTTTGCTCATATAAAAAGAGCAAAATGAATCTTATCTAAAATTTAAACCAAATTTGACTAAAACATTAATTTAATATATATATAAAAAAAATTCTCGGAGATTAAATATATTTAATATTCTCAAAATTAACACGAAATATAAATTTTCACAGCGTGTTTCACTTCGCCGCGGTCTACATCAGCCCCGTCCATCACGGTACAGCCATGAATAATAAAAACGGTTGGACGTTTCAAACGGTTCTGAGTATAATATTTTTAATTAGTTAGATTTGTTTGTTCTTTTAATTATCATCCAGAATATTTGCCGGGTGAAATCGCTTGACCTCAAAATTGTTAGAGATATTGTTCGTTTCTCTCGAGAGGGCACGCCGGGAACAAAGCTTTTTTGTAAACAACCTGCTGTGGGAGCAGGTAATGAATACGCCGGAACAAAGCGTCGAATGCGGGGGCTCATTAGCCATTCACTCGTTGTACCTTAAAATCATTTACTGTCTTATTTTATGTAATGTAATGTATGTATGTTATTCACAGATAAAAAAAAATCAAAAAAAAAATTGTATAATATATCTCTTCGTAGGATACTAGTCAGCTTAGCTGATGGAATCCGCAATGAAGAATAGACAGAATGGCATTTACTAGCAAGGATGTCACGGTGATGAAGAATGACGTGCTCAGCTGGTTTGGGCACGTTGAACGAATGAGTGACGAAAGAATGGCAAAACAGATTTATGATTGAAAAGTGAGTGGTAAGAGAGGTGGTAATGATACTGGAGGAAGGTCATTTAAATAGCTTGAGGACCTCCCGAAGGCCATGTATGAAGAGGTTGATGACAGTGGACGAGGCGAAAGAGGTATGTAGAGACCGTAGCGTTTAGCGCTCCATTCTGTCTGACTACCCCGCTAGGGATAAAGCGTGAAGCTAAGTAAGTAAGTAAGTATAATATATAGTTATATAAGGAAGTCTAATGTAGTAGGATTTATGAAATAAAATAATACTAATACTAAGTACGAAGTGAGCCTTTATATTATCCCGGCTTTTCTAATGAAAGCCTTCGCGAGATCGTATGTATTGCTATATCTGCGGATAAATATTTATTGTTGTGCAGAATTATTTTTTAATTTTATCTCTCAGAAATAACGAGTGTTCCACTAATTAGCAAACCTCAATTTATTTTACTATTTAATTAAAATAAAATATCAAGAACAAAAGAAATGAAATATAAAATATTATTTCAAATTGACACTACAATTTTAATATTATATATATGTGTATTTCAACACTATAAAGGAAATCAAAATTAATAGGGTACTTTCGGTTGATCTACAATTATTAAATTTGGCAGCTAGCATCTACAAGTAGTACTAGTTCAGAAAAAACCTGAAAACTATATATTGTGGTTAAATCCTAAAAAAAGAAGGGCAATATTTGGTATTAAAGCCGCTAGATCAAGTGAGGTATCAGATGAAAGGGCTCTGATTAAGCTAAGCTTAAATTTTAGAAAAAGCTCGAGACCTCCAATTTTTGTACAGAACCCCCGGTGGGCGCGCCTGACTCGCGTTTGTCCGGTTTGTTTACTTCTTTGTTTCTATAAAGCGTGTACAATCCTTTTTAGATTACAGTGTCTTAAGCTTCTAAGGAAGAAAAATGTATATTTATAAATTGTAATATTTTTTACTTTGTATGACAGAAAACAGACTGAATTTACAAAAAACATTATTATATTATATTATCATTTTTTATTTATTAAAGTTCAAATATTAATTAATTTCAAAGTCACATCTTGATAACATTTTACGTGGCAGTGCATTTTATAACAGTGATAATTGGGTTTTGCGAATAGTGTGTCAACAGTACGCTGACGCCATCTAATGATAGAAGCCGTTATGTACCTACTAACTATATATATATATATATATATATATATATATATATATATATATATATATAACTGTATGTTAATGTCAAAACTATAAAATAACTAAGTAAGTGTGACTAACATTTTTTATATAAAACTATCATTTATAGAAATACTGAGAAATAAATTCTATGTTCTATATTATAATAAAACAATGAAATCTACTGAGATTTGAACTCACAAAAATCACGTGCAGTCAGACAGCGTCCAACAAACTTTACACAAAGGCTATGTTTCTCGCCCGAAAATTTATGTAGATACTGCCAGTATAAATTATTTTACCGTAACCAGAATTATTGTTGCCTCTTTTGTTGTTAAATTTATTTCTCACCGAATATCGTAGCTAAATGATGGACGATGACGAAAAACATTAACTAATATGCAGCATAACATTATCGGAGGCAGTGAAATTTGAACCGGCACCGACAGTCTAGGGAGACGGTGTCATAATTAGACTATTTACATTTATAATAATGGATATTATAAGTCTTTAGATTTAAAACAAACATATTGAATACAAAACTTTTTTTTTAATTCACACTGCATCCCGCATACGGCAGGATAGGCAGAGGGAACCTAATGATAAAATATTCTGTCTTTTATTTCCCGCTGTATTCTGGAGGCACTGCGTGTTGAGTGGTGGAACTCAACGCTGCGCTTTGCCTCTACACCAGAGCAAAGAAATGAAAATATAAAAAAAATATTTCCTCGAATGGGAATCGAACCTGTCCTGTTTACAGTCACACTCAGGGGTACCTGCGCCACTACTGGCTTCAAAATCTGTTTAAAACTTATGCTCGTGATCGTAACACAAGACATTAATTAATACATCATTATACGTTCGTTATAAAGTAAACGATACAATATTATTGTAACCAATAATACGAATAATGATAAAAAAAATATGCTGATCACGACCAAACCAAAAAAAATACTGTATCTAAAATTCATATCTTTTTAAAGCCGTCTCTATTGAAAGAGCGGACGACAGCTAATTAGGTATTTATTTTTTTTAAATATTCTCCATTGTTTGGATAATTGTCTCTTGAAGCACGATTAATTGGTATTAATTAAGATTCAAACGGGATTATTCTCCTTATTCTCCCAATGGAGCGTGACGTAGCTGAATAAGATTTGAACATTGAATAAACTTTATGAATGACGAACAATGGCTGGAACAGTAATAACGTACAAACTTAATTTCGTATTATTTTATTTTACATGTATAGGTTTTTTTTGTAATATAACTCGATAAAAAAAATATTCAAAATGTGTTATTAAAAAAAAATCTTTATAAAAACAACATTATAATGATAAGAAAACATTATATTCTACCGTTTTGTTTTAACGTACCTCTCGCAAAGTACAGATGGAGTAAAAACTGAAATAAAATTTCAATCTAATCGATCCGTTTTCCACTTTCCTATTAAAGACATGTCGTATTGTGTCTCGTAACCAAAGCTGCAAAACAGTGCCTAAGTATAACGGGGATAAGTAAAAAAAAATTCAAAAATAATACGAGACTATGACTTAGATTTACAAATCAGTTAATCGGTGTTATACTTATTTAGAAAACGTATAAAAATTTAAACGTAGCGGGATTCGAACCCGCACCTCTTGGAAACCGACCAGGCCCTGACCACTAAGCCATACGTTCTCCTCAAGCTACGTCGAAATTTTTATACGCTTGTTACAGCTTATTAATGTTGTTAAATTTTTTTATACGTTTTTTAAATAAGTATTTTTCTTTCCTACGTGTGGAATACTAATTTAACACTTTAAAAATGTTAAAAATAATCGGTGTTATTTTAGATATCTACTTGGCTACCTAAATAATCCTTAATAACTTACTTATATAGAAGATGATCTATAAAACATATTATAGTAATAAAACTCAGATTATTATATGCAGAGGGAAGAATATGAAATAAAGAACAATAAACTAGTAAAAATAAAAGGGGTTGATGTAAGGCCTATCAACCTCGTAAAACTAGGGGTTAGTGCCGCCGTACATTGGGCCTTATGCAAATATAACGATAACACGCCTTTAGGGTCAATAAACCTACTCAGTTTTATGATATGATAAATATTTTTCCGATATTATATGTCCTCCCGGTAGTTTATGGGGTAACTTGAGGGACTTACTTATATTTTTTTTCTGTTCTGTTTCAGATTGAAAACGAATGTAACAAAGGTACGATCCATCATGATTCCGTAAGTAAGAAATATTACCTTGTTTTCGTTAAAGATCTCTCTAATAAAGTTCATAGATTTATAAATGTTTCCTTTTTGTTTATCGTAAAAGTTTACCGTATGACTTGGATGAAACAGGAAAGTAGTTGGTTTGAAGTAACAATATTGTATTTATAAATATATTAATGTGGTTATGTAATAGTTTGGCATATCAAAAGTGTGGAGTATTTAGTAAGAATGTTTTTAACGCATTTCTCGTTAGAATAAATAGCACAATCCCAAGTTAGTATTTAAAAATCAGCTTCACGCTGTATCCCGCACACAACAGGTTGAGCAGAGGAAATTTAGTATTAATATACTCCGTTCACCACTTTCCGTCGAATTGCCGAAACGCCGCGCTTTGTCTCGACACCAGAGCGAAGAAATGGAACTATAAATTTAAAAAAATATATTTTATTTCCCCGAGGGGGGATCGACTCGCAACCGTCGTGTTACAATCACACACTTTTACCACTGCGCGATATTAGAATATATTTTACATTCGTTTTCCCAAATTTATAATTATCATTTTAACCATTTTAAAGTGTTATTTCATACTTATCAAAGAAAAATACTTATTAAGAAAACGTATAAAAAATTTTACATAGCGGAATTTGAACCACGCCTCTTTGGAAACAGTCTTAGCCCTCTGAACAACTTAGCCATACGTTCTCATCAAGCTACGTATACGTACCCATGCCGATGTAGGTTCAAGTCCAGTTACGTTCAAAGTTTTATACGTTTACTTAATAAGTAACTTATAATTTGTTAAAGCTCGTACAGCTTAAGACATTTAAATTCACAGTAAGGCATTATTCAGGTGAGTATTGAAATGTTAGCAAGTAGTGCATCTCTATTCAAACAGTCAGCACGAATCAAACGGTTGTTAAAATTTTAACGGTTGTAAAAAAAACGAGTGTAAACTCGAAGGGAAGCTAATTATTACTACGCTGTTGTTCAACTTCTAAGAAAATCTATTTCAAAAGTTTTTTTTAAGTATAAATTATATTTCCTTTATGGTTTATAAACAATAATAATTACTAATTATATGTACATATGTATATAATATATTATAATATTATTATAGTCTGTCCTGCATTTTCTAATTTAGGCAAAAGTAAAAAGTTTTTGTTTTATATCTATTTCGCTTTTACTAATTTCGGTCTCAAATTCAAGCTTGACACAAACACTCTTTGTGCATCCAGACTCCTGAAAATATTATATATATTTAAAAACAAAATTTCTAAAGCAATTAAAATTCTTAAAATTATCTCTGAAATTTTTATTTTTACCTTTACATAACATAACACAAGGTGACTTACCACTAATATACTATTTTAATGTTTTGCACTACGCAACATACTTTTATTGCTTATCAATAGATAGATTGATTCAAATAAAAAGTTAACACACGCATATTATATTAAAATCAATAATATCAAAGACATGTAATGTTAAATCGTAAAAAAACCGATCATTCCGTACCATTTTCTATAAAAATGTGAAAAAATCACGTTTGTTGTATGGAAGCCCTCTTAAATATAATACTTATTATATTCTGTTTTTTAGTGTTTATTATTATAGTGGCAACAGAAACATGTCATCTTTGAAAATTTCAACTGTCTAAATAACACGGATCATGACTGACAGACAGATGGAGAGACAGCGGAATCTTAGTAATAGAAGGGTTAGACGGGACGTCTTACCTTTTGGGTACGGAACCCTATAGACATTTTTGTGTGTATTTTATTTACTCAAAATTTAATTCACGCGTGCGAAACCGCTAGTGAAGCTGTCATAATATTTGTACAAACCACAATGCAATGTTCATAATTTATGAAAATTGAAACTAATATATAAAAAATTAAATTAAATTAGCTTCACGCTGTATCCCGCACACAGCAAGGTAGGCAGAGGGAACCTAGTGTTAAGACACTCCGTTCCCCACTTTCTGCCGGATTCTGGAGGCATTGCGTGTTAAGTGGCAGAACTCAACGCCGCGCTTAACCTCGACACCAGAGCGAAGAAATGGAAATATAAATTTAAGTAAATATTTCATCTCCTCGAGTGGGGATCGAACCCACAACCAGTCGGTTTTGCAGTCACACCTCGTGCCGCTGCGCCACGACCGGCCTCTACTAACTAATATATATAATAATTATATTTAAGAACGTATTGTTACCAGATATATCTCAAGATCGATCGTTTCAAAACTTATATTTTTAACATATGAATTTCAGAATAAGATATTAAATTACATGAAACGGACTATCCGTTGCAAGATTTGAATAGGTAAAACATTCAGAGAAATCTTATAATATTTAATTACAACTGTATTTATAAGCTTTTGACAAGGGTCCAATAATAGTGTTGGTGGATATTTGCTTAAATAATCTATTACAGGTGGCGGACGCGGGGGTTTAAATGTAGCGATCGTGATAGCGACCTGGCCATTTAATTTGTTAATTAACTTAGTGGCTTTCGGAACTATATTTGATGTAGCAAAGATAGGCGAACGGGAGCGACGAGTTTAAAACGGTTAATTTAATTTACTTTGACTCGTCAATTGAAACTTGAATAGAAATTTATATTGATAATATAGAATTGGAATTTAGAAATGACATTTTTCATTTAATATTTTAAAACTATTTTTTCCATTATAAGTTTTAATACACATTTTTATTAAGCTGCCCGTTACTTTGTTACATTAACTCTATATGTTTGGGTTATTTAAAAAAAAATCAGCTTCAAGTGACACGCACACAGTAGGGTAGGCAGAGGGAACCCAGTGTTAAGGCACTCCGTTCCCCATTTTTATTTGAGTTATTTAATTTCTTTAAATTTGATTCTTAAACACACGCTTCACCCTGTTTCACGTCTTTCCACAATAATCTATAACAATTCTTGAACTTTTTCAACTCTTCACAAGTTTTACCACGTTTTTATAAGCGTTGTCTTCCAAATTTCGTCTAATCAATTAATTGAAAATTGATTGCAATTTTCAATTAATCACGCGACAAAGGATGTTACAGTCAGTCAATATAGGATCACTCAATAAGCCTGTTTCAATCTGTTCATCTGAATAGACTTTACTAACAGCTGGCGTACTCACTTAGGTCTAGTTCAATTCAATGTAAGTCATAGAGAACAAGCTTCTCAAGTGGTTTAATCGTATTCCACATTATCAAGTATATTATGTATTCGTTTGTAATGTAGGAATACTAGCTGATTGCTCTATCTTTTACTATTGATGAATTCTTTTGAAATAAACTCTCAGTTCTAATTTAGAGGCCAGTCGTGGCGCAGTGGCACAAAGTGTGATATATAAAATTATGTAAATTTAAGTAAATATTTCATCTCCTCGAGTGGGGTTCGATCCCCACTAGAGGAGATGAAATATTTACTTAAATTTATATNTATATATATATATATATATATATATATATATATATATATATATATATATATATATATATATATATATATATATATATATATATATATATATATATATATATATATATATATATATATATATATATATATATATATATATATATATATATATATATATATATATATATATATATATATATATATATATATATATATATATATATATATATATATATATATATATATATATATATATATATATATATATATATATATATATATATATATATATATATATATATATATATATATATATATATATATATATATATATATATATATATATATATATATATATATATATATATATATATATATATATATATATATATATATATATATATATATATATATATATATATATATATATATATATATATATATATATATATATATATATATATATATATATATATATATATATATATATATATATATATATATATATATATATATATATATATATATATATATATATATATATATATATATATATATATATATATATATATATATATATATATATATATATATATATATATATATATATATATATATATATATATATATATATATATATATATATATATATATATATATATATATATATATATATATATATATATATATATATATATATATATATATATATATATATATATATATATATATATATATATATATATATATATATATATATATATATATATATATATATATATATATATATATATATATATATATATATATATATATATATATATATATATATATATATATATATATATATATATATATATATATATATATATATATATATATATATATATATATATATATATATATATATATATATATATATATATATATATATATATATATATATATATATATATATATATATATATATATATATATATATATATATATATATATATATATATATATATATATATATATATATATATATATATATATATATATATATATATATATATATATATATATATATATATATATATATATATATATATATATATATATATATATATATATATATATATATATATATATATATATATATATATATATATATATATATATATATATATATATATATATATATATATATATATATATATATATATATATATATATATATATATATATATATATATATATATATATATATATATATATATATATATATATATATATATATATAGATACATATAATAATTATTTTTAATATAAAAAAAATAAATGTAAGTTTAAATAAGAAAGAGAAATATATAAAAATATGTATGAAAGATTTCCATTTAATAATTTATAGCCTAACCGGTAAAATGGAGAGTTTTGAACACTGCAAAAATTAAATTTAATTTTCAAAAGAAGAATTTAATTAATCCTTAGTACTTTTCTAATTTTCACTCATATTGTTATATTGAATTGAAAGAAAATAAATTAAGAATAAATTACTATAATATATATTCTTTATAATTTATTTTATATAACGATTGTAACGTACATTTTCAATTACCTATAATAAAGTGATCAGATTTAATATTCTACATCCATGTTGTACATATAAAGATCTTTGAAAGGCGAGTGCGGGACCCTTGACCTTTTAATGGCTTTGGGCTTACGTGACTTTAATATATTATATCCTGCAATAAATAAGAGTATAACCGTTAATGTAATTACTGATATTCTTAAAGAATTTTTTTATATTGTAAAAGTCTTAATTTTTTTTCAAAATATTTTAGATGCAGAAAACTTGTTAATTTTTTAATTCAATTAAAGCATTCCAATTTTACTTAAACAATTATTGTAAAATTCTATAGAAAAGAAAACTCCATAGATGTTTAAGATTATGTTCTTCGGATAAAGTATGTTCTTTAAATAAAGTAAAAGTATTATTATTCATCTACTCTGCCACAATGGGTGAATTCATTTAAACGTTTTCCTCCATCTTGCACAGCCACTCAAAAGTAAAAATTGTTTTTATTGTATATTTCCTCCAAAGTACAACTTTATTTTGTTTGATGGATTGTTTTTCCCTTCACATATATATTACAATTTAATGTGATGGTCGTGAAATATTATCATTTTCCCAGAGGCAACATCTGTTATTATTTGACGAGAAGAAAAAAAAATTCTAGACAAATTATTTCTTCGACAATTATGTGTATTCGTGTATTTTTGGTTATTGTAAATAAAAAAAAATATTTAAAATTAATTTATTTTTAAATTTACATACGACAATATTAGTTAATGTTTTAAATTTCATATATTTTTTATTGAATGTGTCTAACATTACATTTTTATTTTTGACGGAAACGTAAAAATAATATGGCAAAAATTACGCGCAAATATAATAAAGGCTAATAATTGAGAGCAACCGTGGCACACGCGGGAGTAGGTTCGATCCCCACTTGAGAAAATGAAATATGATTTTTTTTCATTTCTTCGCTCTGGTATAGAGGCAAAGTAAGACGTTGAGTCTGCCACTCAACACGTAATATCTCCAGAATTCGGCGGAAAACGGGAGCGAAGTGTCCTAACACTACGTTCCCTCTGCCTACCCTGCAACATGCCTACCCTGATATATAGTAAAGTTGATAAAAAATAATAAAAAAATGAATGCCACACACTTATTAAATATTTATACAAAAATACTACGGAAATCAGCCAAAGGATTCAATATAGCTTTTCATGATTCTGTCACAAATATTTCATTTACTTATTTTCAGAAGCGTATCATGAACGGGTTTTACTGATTGTACCGGATATTAAATTCGGAAACTATTTCACGTGTTTTGTAATATTAGGGACACGAAACTCCTTTTGATATTACCTAAAGAAATAGGAAGGTATTTTTCTTAAATTTCTCTTATTTTCTATTCTTAGTTTTCATGTCGTAATTCTAAAGAATATTTCGATTATTAATCTATTATCCAGTTTGTGAAAGAGATATAAGAAAATAATTATAGTCGATGTTTTTATTCGGTGACCAAATAAACAAATCTATTATACTATGAATATCTATTTATCCGAATGCCATTTTCGCCGATGGTCGTTGGAGGCAAAGTATTCAGCCGCAGCTGCAATCCAAGCTAGGTAGGTAGACGCAGGAGGGTGAAACTTTAAAATTTAAATAGAAATTTCAATGTCCTATCAAGTAGGCTGACCTTGGCTCGAGTGATGCAAGTCCCACTTCAAACAAAGTAAGCTATTGCCGAGGTTCGTATCCTACTAGAAACGGCTATGCGACTTCTTGGAATTGAGTGGCGAAACTCAACGCCGCACTTTGCCTTATTACCAGAGCCAGATAATTAAAATACGAATTATTTTTTTTTCCGAGTGAGTGAGTATCGCGAATCCATAACCGCGTGTGCCCTAGAGCCATGACGGCCTCAATTTTATGATATTCTATCTCTCTGTTCCTTTAGCTTCACGCTGTATACCGCCTAGGGTAGGCAGAGGGAGCCTAGTGTTAAACACTCCATTCCCCACTTTCCACCGAATCCTGGAGGTGATGCGTGTTGAGGAGCGGAACTCAACGACGCGCTTTGCCTCGACACCAGAGCGAAGAAATAAAAATATTAGATACTTCAGATCCTGGAGTGTGAATCGAACCCACAACCTGTCACGTTTACAGTCACACGCTTGTCTGATTTAGCCGGTAGCAGTATTTAAAACCTTAAGGCACACATTGGCAGAATTGCTCTTTAGTACCTACATCATTGAGTTCACTGCCGTGTTTGAAATTTTCCTTTTGAAAAATACTTTGAGCTTCGATCGCGATAACACACTTTATTACGGTAACAAGTTAGAATCTATCAGTTGCTCGCCTTTACAGTACCTCTTTCTGAAATCTGTAGCAGTACGTATGACGTATTTATTAAGTTTTATATATTGATAATATAAAAATGTTTGACAAAGGCCAAAAAATTCTAAATGTTTTCTTAAATAACTCATACGCATTTAAAAATGTTTTGGATTATCGATTACGCTATTATAGGTTTTCTGTTTTGATGGATATGCTAGCAAAAATATGTTTTATCGACATTACAATACAAACATTTAATATTCGGCCTGAATCTAATATAATAAGCATATATTATGCACATATCTTCCTTTTGAATCACTCAGCTTATTATTGAAAATCAAATTAAAATCGTTTGTACATTTTGAAAGACTTAAGCATACCTCAGTAGTAAGGGGCTTTATTCTGTAATGTGTGAAGAAGATTAGGAAATGAGTGCAACATGACGGGACTTAAATCACATAGTCTAAGCAGATAAATAAAATGTAAACATGAATAAATAATCCTTAGATTATTGAGGCCAGTCGTGACTCCGTGGAACAGGGACATAAGCGTGCGACTGTTAACGCGATAGGGTGTAAGTTCGATCCCCACTTGAGGAAATGAAATATTAAATTTCTGCATATCCTCGCACTGGTAACGAATTAAAGCGCGGCGTTGAGTTTCGCCTCTAGAATTCAGTCTATCCTTCCATGTGCCGGATACAGCGTATATTTATAATGATTGCTTAAAATTACTTTGACACCAAAAAATTTAATTTTAATATAAACTTATACTATCATAAAGAAAAATTGAAGAAATAATGTACTACACAATTTATTCATGATTCCATTAAAAAATACATTTTCCATTTAACCATTACCTGCTTCGCTTACAAGTTTTCATTGCAAATAAAAATATTAGACACTAAAAGCGAAACAGTACATGCCGGAGTACTTTTCTGCAAAGCCAGTAATCGGCTCTATTTTCCTTTACCACTACATTAGGAATTAAAATAACTAAGAAAACTTTTATTTTGCTGTAATGAAAATGAATAATTTTATGTGTTTTATAAAATGGACAAGATATTGATTTTGTCCATTTTAACATTCTGTATCGCAGGTGGGTGGGGTAGGCAGAGAGAACCTGGTGTTAAGAGACACTGCGTTCTAGGGGAAGTATTTTACAACAATAAGTTGCTCGTTGAGTAGCGGAACTCAACGGACACGTCGAAAGGTCTCGTCACCAGAGCTGGAAAGTGGAAACTACGCCACGACAGCCTCGTAATGCTAATTTTCATAAGAAATTAGTACAATAAATAATTTTAATACAAAGGTATATGAAACGTGTTGTGGGTTCGACTCCCCTTCGAAGAAATAAAACATTTAATATTTTCACTTCCTCGCTCTCGTAATGAGACAAAGCGTGGCACTGAGTTCCGTCACTTAAAATGCAAAGCCTCGAGAACATGGCGAAGCGGCGTCGAAAGTGGAGCCCTACCTGGTCTAGTGTTAAAGCACTACGTTCACATTAAGACGACGGAAGTATCTTAATGTGAACGAAGTGCTTTAACATTAGGTTCCCAGGTTTTTTTTGTTTACCCTGCTATGTGAGAGATAATAAGTTGTAACTGACTCCCCACTCTACTCAACAAAATATTTAAATTAAATTATTTAAATAATAATTATAATATTTTAGTACGGCTCGTGATACGTCCAATATAGTTAGAATCCTTCCGTAGTGATCGTTAGTAATCCAAGATCTTTTAGAGGTTCAGAGGTAGCAGTATTAGTACAAATAAAATATATTATTATGATAAATAAAATGTCATAGTCTATCCGTTTCAATCTCTCGTGATATTTCTTAAGAGTGTCCTATCCTCCTCTCTGTTATACCCAGTCATTACTGATAGTTATAACTAAGGGGGGATAGTGAGTGGCCCTGCACCCGCCACTTACCGTGGATTCCGGCCGTTCGGCTCTGAACCCTCCGGGGCGGATCGGAATAATTTATATTTATGATTCTTATAATGCTTTTGCGAAAGATCAATTATTAAATAACTGATACAAAGACCGAAGTTTAATATACATACTTGCAGTGGAGTTGACATTATTATATGTAGGCCGTAGCCATAATTACATAACATATAACTCTCTGCTTCACATATCAGATGGAACTCCCTGTCCCTACCGCTAGGCGGCCGATTATGTGAATCCACTTCAGTTTGTTTCTTTAGCGAGCATTACATTAGTTCGTTCGTGTATCTTTCTTATAACTATATATTTATTTATCGTATCATAATAATATTGAATTCTGTATGTATATTGTGAGGTGTTCATTATTTCTTTATGAATTCATTAATATAGTATAATTCTTATTATAATTATTACCTTCGTGCTCTTATTACATGCCTTACTTTCAATATTAATATAATTTATATTCATTATATAATTTATATCCATTCTGTTATTGTAACGCCTCTTTTAAACAGAACTATCGTAGAAATAACACGCACACCACACACCCTGCAACTGTTTATCTGAACTGACACTAGACTCAGAGTCATGAAATGTGGAAATCATTAGTTGAAATACTCAGTTATCGCTGGAACAGCCAGTGACTCTAAGTAGGCACGATTCTACTACCAGTTCAGTAAAGAACCTCAGTGCTGTGAAGAACTGGCGGAAGAAACTCAGCAGCAGAATCCAACACTACTAAAGCAATTCGCTTATATCAAACATGCCAGCACCAGTGACGCCCTCCTATATATTATAAGTATATCGTCGACATCAGTCGATTGACGCATTATGTTTTCTACGATAAAACCAAGCGTTGGACAAATAAGCGGACACTACTATATATGTACTCCAGAGCTAGAACATAAGATAGCACCACTCACCCGTATGGACGGGCGGACACTACTACATACACCAGTATTAGGACATAGAATAGCATCACACATCTATCCATCATACATACACTAAGTGTTAACGTTGACGCACTGCAAGGCACCGCGAAACTATCTAAATATAATATATATAAAAATTAAATGCCATAGCAATTCACTTAGCCAAGCACATTAGTACCAGCGAAGCCAAGCAGCAGTCGGTTGTGACTATATTAGTTAATAGTAAAACATACGGTCAATGAACTCTAACAGTCGTATAATAGTTAATAGTAAATAATAGTTTTATATCATATTATAAAAGATACTATTATATTTATATTTCCTTTTATAGTAATATGTTAAATATTTACTAATATATATAGAAATTACATTTATAAGCAATTATAATTCACCAAACCTATTTAGCTCTCATTTCACAATTCACATACCCGCATCTAACAAAGATGGCGGCAGGCAGTTTGCGTACATTAATATAATTGTAATTTTACATACCTCATAAAACATCTTCATGTATTTATTTCTATTTACTAAATAAACAATATTTACTCTGGATATTGACGGCATTATATGCATTAATATGACTCTTCTTTGTTTTAATAATAATCTATTATATTAAAAACTTACCACACTTACTGCACTTATAATTTATCTTAGTAGCCTCGAATACTTATATCACAATTGAATACATAACCTCACATGCTTTTTAAATATTAAATATAACTAAATATATATTAATTATAAATTAAAACTTCTCTAAACATTTTTTACATCTATCTTTTCTCAGACGCATCCGCCATCTCCCCTCTCTTTCTTTTCTTTTTCTTGACTTTGACGTTGACAGTAACTTATTCAGCCAACATGATATTTTACAATAATTAAAATATTAATTATGTTATTATTTATTTTAAATTATAATACACAATGACTACTTACAATTATTTTTAATAAATATATTTTATATCTGCGTGTTTTACCTACGGTATATTACGTCACTTTAATATTACTTGTAAACGGAACGCTTAATTAAAGAACTGACCTAAACTATTTTTTTTTTTTATTTTAATTCTTACTTACACTACAGACTTATGGTCCGTACCTTTTGTTATTTTTACATTTCTTTTAATACTTTTTTCTGTAGATATTACCTAGAACTAGACTTATGTTATTACATACATATATTTCTATATTTATACAATATTTGCTTAAGACAGTCCAGTTATTCATTTCTGTTGCCACTTACTAACTTAATCTAACACTATAATCTAAATCTACATGCATAAAAATAAACATTGTAAATAAATTTAACTTAATTGATTACAATAGATAAAATGTTCATTACGGATTACAAGATAAATTTTATACAACCATACAAATATTTCTTACGTTTAGGGAAAGTGGGATGTGGATGGCATTACCGCCAAGATGGAGGACATGACCGCTTCGTTTCTATCTTTTATGGCCATCTTTAAATTATACTCCGCAATACCTTTTGTCGTTGCTTCTGTTGCCTTCCGAATAAGCCTTTTTATAGCGTCGTCGTCACCACTGGTGTAATAGGAACATCTGTCTGTGTGACGCGTTATTGCTACAATTGCG
>JAAIXJ010000100.1:2069611-2127332 GCA_013403705.1 Heliconius hermathena
GCGGGTGGGGTAGAACTTCCCATTGAAGTGTTTCCAGGTAAGTTTTGACTGGTTTTGCCACATGTGGCCGAGCATTATCATGTAATAAAATCACTTCAATGGGAAGTTCTACCCCACCCGCCGTATTCACCGGACATAGCCCCCTCCGATTACCACTTGTTTCGGTCGATGGCGCACGGTTTAAGCGAGCAGCGCTTCCATTCTTTTGAAGAAGCCGAAAAATGGTTTGATTCCTGGATTGCCTCGAAAGATGAGTCGTTTTTCCGACGGGGGATTCAATTGCTACCAGAGAGATGGGAGAAAGTGGTCTGTAATGATGGGCAATACTTTGAGTAATGTCATTGTAAGCATTGTATTTTAAATTAATTGAAAAAAAAACAGCGAGATTCTACTTATTCAAGGTCCTAATATAAAAATTTGAACATAGCGGGATTTGTACCCGCGCCTCCTGGAAATTGACCAGGATCTCTGACCACTAAGCCATACGTTCTGTTCGCCTGATCGGTTTCCAGGAGGCGCGGATTGAAATCCCGCTACGTTCAAATTTTTATACGTTTTCTTAATAATCAACACATAACTTAATACAGTTTCTTTGATCCATTTTTTCGAATAGTAAAAAATCGAAGAGCACACCAAAACACGACTAACCTTTTTATCTGTCAAAAACAAACTGACTATCCAAAATGGCTGATATTGCCAACATATATAACAGAGATGTTTACCAACACAACAGAAAAAAAAATGCAAAAAATCGAACATACGTAACCCACGAAATTTGAAAATAACGGTTATTTTTTGATCAGACCCTACATATGTACTTAGGTACATATTTTAACTGGAAATAAATTACATACTCGTATATATATTTTTATTGTATAATGTACATACACATATTATTATAATAATCTCTTATGATGTCCACACAATGTATAAAAAAATACTTAGAATGAGAATATTAATATAAGTATATTATTATTTAACATCAGCACCTACGAATTTTGTGTGAATATGAATAGTACATAGTGGTCATAAAATTTTATAAGTATGTGGACTTGATGAATTCCGCCATTAATGCTTTTACAATATCCAAAATAATAAAATAAAAGTCACTGTTTAATGCTTATTAAGAACTTATTAACAACATAAATATGTTGTAACCAGCGTATACGTTCAATTTTTTATACGTTTTCTTAATAAGTATAATAATAATAATATAATACTTTATTGCACAAATAAAAAGAAGAATAAAATACAGTACATTATAACAACGAATAACAAGTGTGCAATGGCGGCCTTATGACTAAAAGCCATCTCTTACAGGCAACCAAAACAAAAACGTAAGGATTAGATTTATAAAAGAACGCAGAAAGGTGCAAAAAGTACTAAGAAATACATAAATCAATATATAGTGAATACAAAAGTGTTTTAAACATACAAATATACATACAAACATACATACATAAGTATTTTTCTTTCCTAAATTTGGAATAACGTTTTAAAAATGTTGAAAAAGTCACTGTTTACTTTATAGTATGCTGTCAGCAAAATAAACTACCTATACACAGAATATCCACAAAAATAGTTTAATATAAACTATGCAACGTTCTCATTAAATAATTTTCATATTCAGTACATATTAGTGACAAAACATGCAAAACTTTACTAATTATTATATAGTGTAACAGCCACGACTGCTAATATCAAGGCGTGTTTTGTTTTTGTTAGACAACAAGTTTTATGGTTATACATGTTGCATTTGATATGAAATATGCTTTAATTTAAAAACATATTTATAGTGTTTAGCCTTAAGTTAAATATATATTATATATCAATTTTGAATGTGCATAACTCAACAAAAACCGCGCGTCATATGCATATTTGCTATTCTATCCTATATCTACGTCTCGAATATGTTACAGTAAAATCTCAAATTTCCAGCGCTCCTAGGTTTGACTCAATCCTTGTGTCTGATTTAAGGCCTTAGTAAAGGCCAAAACAAATAACATTTTTCGGCTTTTCACTAAATAATGATATAACAGACTCGGTCAAACGTCTATTCTTTTTAATTTCGAAGACGTGCCCGACGTTCGGTTGTCTTTAAGAGAAAGCAGTACAAAAGATTTTAAATTTGAAGGACAAAGCTTAATAAAATATCACTGTAATAAAAAATGCTCTTCAAAATGATGTAGAGGCCGTCTGGTCGCAGGGTGAGACTGTAATGCGACCGTTGTATGTTCCATCCCCACTCGAGGCAATGAAATATTTATATAAATTTATCTTCATTTCTTCGCTCTTGTGTCGAGGCAAAAGAGCAGCGTTGAGTTCCGCCCCTTAACACGCAATGCCTCCAGAATTCAGCGAAAAACGGAAAACGGAGTGTCTTAACCCTAGATACCCTCTACCTACCCTGCTGTATACGTGATATAGCGTGAATCTGATTATTGATTTAAATAATAAAAGTAATGAACACATAATGATATGTTCATAAAAAGCATAACATATTATTATATTCACTCATAACATTGTCGTTTAATGAATTGTATTACATTACAGAGTCATTTATACACCGTACAGTACATCCACCTCATTATCGTAGGCACATAAATAATTTTGAGGCCAGTCGTGGCGCAGGGGCACAAAGTGTGACTGTAAAACCGACTGGTTGTGGGTTCGATCCCCACTCGAGGAAATGAAATATTTACTTAAATTTATATTTCCATTTCTTCGCTCTGGTCTTGAGGCAAAGCGCGGCGTTGAGTTCTGCCACTCAATACGCATGCCTCCGGAATTCAGCAGAAAGTGGGGAACGGAGTGTCTTAACACTAGGTTCCCTCTACCTACCCTGCAGTGTGCGGGATACAGCGTGAAGCTGATAAATTATTTTAACATAATTGAGACACATTCAATGTAATTGAAGCAAAATATATTTTTACATAATTAAATTTCTCAGTAACGATCATTATATTGAAGTCGGCAAAGAAAAAAATCTTATTCTTTCGTACAATTTCCTTAAATGTGAACAAAACAGCGGCCGCTTGCGGTAGATTGTTCTCGCATTCATTTAGATAATGGACCGTGAGTCTAAACTTCCCCAAAACGGTAATTAAGATTGATCTGATAGAGCATTGACATTGTGGCTGTTAGACGGCATTGGCTATTACATTTATCCGTCTTATACCCTACGGCGGATCACGGTGTTATTTATTATGAACATGACAGGAGCTAACTTTGTAAGGAGTAATGGGAAGTTTCATTTTTTTATTACCATTTTAGAAATTATAACGTCTAATTTACTTATTCTCGAGGCCAGTCGTGGCGCAGCGGCACAAAGTATGACTGTAAAACCGACTGGTTGTGGATTCGATCCTCACTCGAGGAGATGAGATATTTATTTAAATTTATATTTCCATTTCATCGCTCTGGTGTCAAGGCTAAGCGCGGCGTTGAGTTCTGCTACTCAACACGCAATGCCTCCAGACTTCGGCAGAAAGTGGGGAACTCAACACCAGGTTCCCTCTGCCTACCCTATTGTGTGCTGGATACAGCGTGAAGCTGATTTATTTTTTTAATATATTTATTTAAAGACACGGTTGGGAAAGTAAATGTTTATCTTTAAATATGTCGCTACAGTGCAAGTTTTGTTTAAATGCGGCAATTTATGGATTTAACGTGAGTGACACCAGAAATAATAAAAAAAAATATATACTTACATATTTTTTAATTTTTTTTAAATTAATTATTTTGTAATTTATCAGAGGAAATAACAGCAGTAATAAAATGGACTTAAGATTATAAAATAAAGTTATTTTATTCAAAAAGTATTGTTAAGTATACTGTATAGCTTATTTAATACCGCAAGTGGTAATCGAACCGATAATTTTCGTTTTTATAATCAGACGCTACCGTCCGGACAGCGGCTAAGTAATCTTCTAGCTAGTTCCTTTACACATTTATTATTTTTTATATAAAAAATACGATACAATATATTATATGCGAGACCCAAGACCGGTTTTAATTTAATATTTTACATATAGTCTTTTTTTATGAGTTTTAAAGTAAAACGTGAAAAAATTTAGTTGTATACTGGTATGTTATAATTTTACTATTACATTTGTTATATTTTACCTGCTTATTGAGGCTAGTCGTGGCTCAGGGGCACAAACTTGTATAATCGTGCATAATATAAACGCGACAGGTTGTGAGTTCGATTCCCATTCGAGGAAATGAAATATTTGATATTTTTATTCACTTCGTTGTAGAGGCAAAGCGCGGTGTCGAATTTTGCAACTCAATAATATCTCTAGAATTCGGCGGAAAGTGGGGAGCCGCCGCTGTCTTAACACGAGGCTCTTTCTCTATTATATACGTAATACAGCGTGAAAAAAAAATACAATATTCCTCAAAATTTGAATTCCGCTTCTAACTTTTCCAATTCCCCATCGTCATACGTTCACATTCGTCACATATAGTCACTGTTTGTATTTATAATAATATGTTAATTTTACTTCCACTTTCACCTTTTCCCTTAACAATATATCATATGTCAAGTCAATGGAAATAATCTCAAAAGTAGTGTTGCCGATCGCAAGTTTACCTTTCCGCTTTTGACGTGAATTAATGGGTTGTTTGCTGTGGTGAACGCGAAACGTGTACCACTTTACGACAACTTTACACCTGCTACGTATTACTGCTACTAGCATATGACAGTGTATTAGGTGTGTATCTAAACAATATGCTAATTTGTACTGCGATTATTTAAAATATAGTATTTTTAGAAATTGGCCAGTCGTGGCGCAGGGGCACAAAGTGTGGGTTCGATCCCCACTCGAGGAGATGAAATATTTATTTACATTTATATTTTCATTTCTTCGCTCTGGTGTCGGGGGGAAAGCGCGGCGTTGAGTTCCGCCACGCAACACGCAAGGCCTCTAGAAATTGACGGAAATTGGGGAACAATATGTCTTAACACTAGGTTCCCTCTGCCTACCCTGCTGTGCGCGGGATACAGCGTGAAGCTGAAAAAAAAATTGTAAATTGTGTAAAAGTGCACGAATTCAAATCCTGATATATTATATATGTAAAAACCGAAAAAAGTTTTAATATTATTTTTAACTTTAGAACTTAGAATTTATTTATCATGTGTACTATAAAATAATGTACGCAATACGTAAATACAATATACTATTATATAATACTTTAATTATGTATAATACATATCGATTATTCAAATATGTTAAAGTTAAAATAAATTATATAAGTTTACTTGCTAGCTTAAACATTAGCAATATTAAATGATAAATCAAGATTAATAAGAATAATATATCCACATTTTAAGTATTTACTTGAGGCCAGTCGTGGCGCAGTGGCACAAAGTGTGGCTGTAAAACCGACTGGCTGTGGGTTCGATCCCCACTCGAGGAGATGAAATATTTACTTAAATTTATATTTCCATATCTTCGCTCTGGTGTCGAGGCAAAGCGCGGCGTTGAGTTCTGCCACTCAACACGCAATGCCTCCAAAATTCGGCAGAAAGTGGGGAACGGAGTGTCTTTACACTAGGTTCCCTCTGCCTACTCTGCTGTGTGCGGGATACAGCGTGAAGCTAATTTAATTTAATTTAAGTATTTACTAAATATATAAGTAAATACTGAATTATTTACTAAATTTATTAGTAGAACCATTATTATTGTAAATAGCTAATTTGCTACAGTTATCGTAGCATACTTCTACGCTTTGATAATAAGAACATTTTATATTCTAGATTCACATTTTGTTTTCATCTTCACGCTGCATCCCGCATGTAGAAGTGTCAGAGAAAGCCTAGTGTTAAGACACTCCGCTTCCCACTTTCCGGTGAATTGTGCAGGCATGGCTTACTATGTGAGTGAGAGTAAGTACGAGAAAGTAAAGAAATTAAAGAAAAAAAAGAAATTAAAGTAAGAAACCATAATCACACGTTTGTGCTGCGCCACAAGTGGCCTCAATATATAGCACGAAAGCCCTCAAGTGAATGTTTGTACTAGTTATTAGAAAAAAATCTGTATTATTTCACATTCATGCTTTATATATTTATAGTTCGACCACAATGAGGAAATGATAACCTTGTACACATTATTCCGCATAATAGAAGTACTGTATACCACACAATCAACACGCTGTTAATATTAATTAACTCAGCTGAATATTGTTTGTATGAAACTAGATAAAATTATAATTTAATTAAAATTAGAAATTGTAGATTTTGTTAGATGCTTTTAACGTACTAGCGTCGAATGATTTGGCACGAATGGCTAAGGAGTATTTAATTATTTACTCAAAAAAAATAATGTAATCGTATTTTTATCAGCTTCACGCTGTATCCCGCATACAGCAGGGTAGCCAAAGGGAATCTAGTGTTAGGACACTCTGTTTCCATTTTCGACCAAATTGCAGAGGCAGTTTATGTTAAGTTGTGAAACTTAACGCCGAGCTTTGCCTCAACAAAAAAGCGAAGAAATGAAAATATAAATTTATATAAATATTTCATTTTCTCGAGTGGGGATGAAAATGAAGGTGACTATTATATTTATTTTGATAAGAATGAATACCAAATTATCTCTATATATGATAAGACAGTAAAAATATTTTGTCTGTACTTTTAGTAATTTTGACTGAAATGGATAGAGGGACATTTAAAAAGAATAATAGAAAGTAAAAAGATTTTTTTTTTAATTTCTTGTCTGTCTGTCTGTCTGTCGATATTTATGTCCACATTTTTCTCTGAAAGTACTAAACCGAATTACTTAAAAGTTTCACCAATTGCTTTGTTTTAATTCAACTTAACTACTGAAATTTGGTTCATCAAAATCGGTTCATTAAAAAAAAGTTATCGTCATTTGAATGAACTCAAGGCATTAGTTTGCCTGCGAATGTTATATAGCAATCGTGGTGAGATTCCTGGCTAAAGAATGACATTCGAAACGTCTTGGTTATGTCATATGTTGATAAAATATATATTTTTGAAGCACTATTATACAATATTTTATACAATATACAATAAAGTAAACAAAATTGATTTGTTAGTGGAGATTACCTTCATAAATCATAACAGTTAAGGTTAAATCGTAATTAATTCAACACAGAGATAAAGAACGATTTGATCTTCAAAGAGATATCAAGCAAATACATAGATTTTTTGGTTCGTTCGTTCGTTTGAAATAAATCTATAAAAATGCCTAAAAAAATCTTTTCCATGTGTAGGTACACTGTAATAACTACATATTTACCAATTGTACATTTAACTAATAATATCTATATGTAACTAATTTAAAAACTGTACAGTAGTTAATATGCAAACATTACAGTTATTTTACAAAGAATATTATGAATCCTTACCCAAATCAATAATTTAACATTTAAGGCTGTTTCTGAAGCAGTACATAAAATTATTAAGTGACATCAGCACATTTAACAGAGCTTTAAAAAACATAACATAGGTAAAAAGAACGTAATATTATAAAAATATATACATATAATAAATAATTAGCTTTATGTATATTTTATGAATATCAAATATCGACATTAGTCGTATTTTTTAGTTCGAAACAATCAAAAATTCTTATAGAAATTACGATAATGTCGTAAAAAATCATATTAGAATATTACAGATTAAAGTAATAAAAAAATCGTATTAGAAGTCATTATAGTTGTCAATCAATTCTGCTTATTACATCAATAATCATGTATTTTAAGCGGGCGAAGCCGTGGGCGGGCCGCTAATAGAAAATAAGTTAACAATAAGCTGATAAATTTAAATTAAATATTTTAAAATGGTTACTGTAGTTCAACCTTCAGAGACAAACATACCATCGCGGACTTTTAAATAGATTTTTTAAAGGACAATATTTTTGTAAAACATTGTTTTTATGTGTTTCATAAGGTTGAGTCAGCGCACGCCGTGTAAGCATTCAGGAAGCTCATTTTGAGCGACCTTTTCTATAAACATTAAAATTTCTTGTTGCTTAGCGACGCTTGAAATAACATGGCAGAATTAATTGAATGTCAAATTGAAAAATATTTTAATATATGAAAAATATTTTTATATAGTATGTATATTAAACATTTCATTTTCTCAAGTCGGAATCGAACCCACAACTTATTGCGTTTACAGTCCCACGTCTGTACCAGGAGTACAGACTGCCACGACTGCCCTCTACTCAGTTTTACAAATATAAAAAAAATTACATAGCAGAACTCTAACCCACACCTCTTAGAAACCGTCCATGCGTTCTAGGCAATTCAACCATACGGGCATCGAGCTACGTTAACACTCTTAAGTTCTTTTTTACAATTTTTAATATTTCATAAAATACAGTGTATTATAAGATATAATATAATAATGTTTACTAAAACCTATTATCTAATTCAAATATAAAAGGCGTTTTCATTAATTGCCAGCTATTTCCTTTTCTTGGCAGTAACAAGTTATTGTTTTAAAAGGAAATAGACGGATTCGATTTATTCCAATTGATTGATCGGCAAAGAGGGTTGCATTATTGTAGAGCTATTGATATTAATATTAAAGGGAAGATTTATTTATAATTTCATGGTCGGGGCTTAAGTGTGATGTTGATGTTTCTCTCTCTGACTTCTCCTTTTGTGCTTTGGCCCCAGCTTTGAATAGAATGTAGTGATTTCTCACCAGGTTTTCTTTGCTTGTACAAACTTTCATAAATACAGGAAAAATAAAGAAAATTTTGGCGTTTGCAATTGAAATTTCGTGTACAAAGGTTTACCTATAATATAGATATACCAGTGGCCGCTGCGCGGCTTCGCCCGCTTGTACTTAACAAATATTTATTTCATACTATTTGAGTGTATTTAAGGAACCTTTATTTATTAATTATTTTAGTATGATTATCTATTATGCACTTAATTAATCATAATTTAAATCTTTAAGAATTATATTTAATTTTAATTGCTAATATTACATATATTACAAAAATGTTTAATTATTAAATACCTATCAAGTTAGGCACGATAAATCCGGATTCGGAATTTTAGAATAAAAAGTAGTCTTTTGAAGCACTAGTCCAGATTAATTAAAAATCGTATAAAATATTTCGCTGTGTTTATATAAATGTGAACTTATAATTCAAAGATACTAGAAAACTATATGCTCAAGACCGGCATTGACTCTACACACACGCCTACGCCCTGAAAAATTCGGCGGAAAGTAGGGAATGCAGTGTCTTAACACTATCCTGCTATAAGCGGGATACAGCGTGTAGCTGAAAAAATTAAACTATACAATAACAGACTAGCTATAGCTCATATATATACTCGTACATATTACGATAGAACTATATTATATTATATATTATTATGAAAATGTGGAAACTAAAATAAAAAAAACATTACTTTTGTCCCATTTAGTTTGGTTTACAATTTGATTCACAAATAAAACAAGAAAAGTATTATTTATTTTATTTTACTGCATGTTCAAAATAATTTAAGTTTTAAATCCCACCGTTGATTGTTTGGAGTAAACTAAATTGAATATACTACCTATAGAATTTCAATTATTCGTTGGCTCTCTTTACTTTCGAAATACTCAATTAAAATTCTAATTCAATCTGAAACTCTCGATATTAACTTAGGCGGAATACTTTGTCCTTATCTACTTCTAAATTTTAAAATTGAAATTTAATCTTTTCATTTATTAAATGTCTTGTGATTCTTTTATTACTTTTTAGTAGGTAGGGTAGGCAGTAACAGGGTAGTAGGAACCTGGGAACTTATTATTAAAACTCGCTGTTTCTATTATGACACTTCTGTCTCTTTCTACCAAATTTTTGAGGCATTGCGTGTTGCGTGGCAAAACTCAACCGCCGCGCTTTCCCTTCTTACCAAGGCAAGGAAATGAAACGAAATCGAACCTACTATCTGCCTCGAATACAGTCTGGCTTTTTATATAATATTGAAATGTTTACGTGGAGTTTATTATGAACTATAACATTGTATTCGATTCTATAACTTATCTTAGTAATAAATGAGTCTTCTACTATGACAGACTATGTAATCGTACTTCTTCTCAGGCAAATATATAGTAGTAGTGATTAGAAGTGATATTTAATTAATTACTATAAATTTAAATTTATAATAATGTATTAAATATTACTATTTCATATTTATTAATTTAGTATCAATTTATTAAAAGTAACGAATGTTTTTATTAATTATGAAGTACTCATTATTTTAATTTCTTCGCTGTGGTGTCAAGGAAAAGTGCAGCGTTAAGTTCCGCCACGCAATGCCTCTATAATTTAACGGAAAGTAGGGTTCGGAGTGTCTTAAAGCTAGGCTCCCTCTGTTTAACCCGCCGCATACAGAATTCAGCTTGAAGCAAGAAAAAAAAATATTCCTTACAAATTTTCAAACATTTGGAAAAAATAATATAATAAACAATTAACTACACAAACATACGAGATGAAATTTAAAATATATCACATATCTCGCTTTTAGTAGTTACCGACACATAATACAAGATTTGGCAAAATTCCCACGAAATTTGATCTTCTCCGAAAATCCCTGGGATTTGACTTCCACCGGAGTAAAGCTGATAACAGCTACTAATATACGGCGGTGCAAAACACAGATTATTTTACGAGCTACATACAATTCAGTTACTGTCTCCCTTACTGTTTTACAGCGTATTTTCTTTTATATATTTTACGAAATTTAAGCTTGAAAAATATAATTTAATATGTGATTGATCTTTGCGTTTCGTGAGTATTATAAGACAGTACATTCAAATCTCACTTAAGGTATTTGTTCTTATCGTGGTGTTTTAAATCTTTTGTATATTTCAGTTACTTAACGAAATCCAGGCCAGTAGTGGGGCACAACCCTGCGGCTGAAAACGCAACAAATTGTGAGTTCGATTCCCGCTCGCAAAAATGAAATATTTTTTATAATTTTTTTCCATGGTAACGAGGCAAAGCACGGCGTTAAGTTCTATCACCCAACAAGCAATACCTACACAATTGGAGAACGGAAATAACTTAACGATAACCGAGTGTCATAGCACTAGGTTCCAGGTTCCATTCGCCTACCTTACCATTTGCGGAATACAATGTGAAGCTATAACAAAAACCAACATCAATACAAGCCAAAACAAAAAGACGTAACTCATTTAAAAAATGTAAATCAGAAACGCTTATCTCAAATCATACCCCAATATATTATTCTGTCGCCAAATTGATCACAGCCGGATTTTCGTGACGAAATCAAATAAAAAAGATTTTGTATACAAAGTGAGCAGATAATCGAAGCTGTTGAATATTTCAAGCAGCCGGGACGTGATGGAAGTTATCGTGTAAAATTTGTACATAGAAAGTATTATAGCTTTATATTATAATTTTGTGACTATTTTGTTCTAAAATAAATTCTTAGTAGTATGTGTTACTTAATACCCTGTTATTTTCTATGTTATAATATTTATGCCGTGCCATGCCGTAGTTTACTATTAGCTCATTTTATTTTTTTATTATTTTGCCAGTCGTGGTGCAGGGGCATAAATTGTGACTGTAAAACCGACTGGTGGTGGGTTCGATCCCCTCTACTGTGGGCGCTATACTGCGTGAAGCTGATTTTTTTATTTATTTATTTTATTTCCCATCCAATCTCACAATATCTGTGTCAACAAAGTGTTATACAAAATGATTTTTCACTACGTTCTATCTGGCAACACCTGCACCGGCAGAATACGAAAGATGCGTAAAGACAAACAAAACAATGTTTATTGAGAGACCATTAAGCAATCCAAGTGTAACAGTGGAATCGGGACTACATTAATATGTACGATACATACCTACCAACTTTACATCTGCGCCGCGGCGTACAATTTCAAAACAGTACGCTCCAGCCTCCCGTCAAAATATCGTCTGCGAATATTAAGGCTGTGTGACTTGGCCTCACTAAATATACACCTGTGTGAGTGAACCAGGTTATTGATTCATGGCGGTGGGATTTATGCCTGCCCTCTTTCTCCTTATGAAAATTATACAAGAGGAAAAAGGAACTGAGCTAAAATAAATTATATTCTCTTTTTAATGTTTTTTTTTTATAAAATGTTTAAAAAAATTGAGCAGTTAATGAAGCAGATATTTGTGTGGCACATGTATTTTGTTTTATACTTTCAATTTTTTTTTACGAAAACATTACAAGAGCATATTTTCTTATAATGATTAAAAAAATATTAAATACAAAACAATTTAGAGCTCTTCCATACACTTAAAACAAACACAAAATATCTAACATTGTAAAACGTAGGTAGACGTTGATATATTTGGTACGAAGGGCCCTTACAGACGAGGCAATCACGGCGCTAAGCAAATAGTCTAAACGGGTAATTAGTTTGTTCCACGTTCGAGGGAAACCTGAGTTACACTTCCTTGAAATGCTTCAAAGGAGTTTTTGGTACCGTGCCATAGGCATTGTATTAATCTCTTTTCATTATTTATTAAATTAACTTAAATTCTAATAAGGTTGCAATATAGAAATTATATAATAAAAAAAATGCAGCAATTAAACCTATGAAAAATACTTACACATCATTATTTAAATTTACTATAAAATGCTGAGCATGTTATATATTATGTATATAACATATTTTTAGCTTAAATATAAAAATAGATATAAATTATTTAATATATCTTTAGACAAAAAAAAAATTAAAAATTAAATCAGCTTCACGCTGTATTCCGCACACAGCAGAGTAGGCACAGGGACCCTTGTGTTAAGACACTATGCTACCCATTTTCCGCCGAGTTCTGGAGGCATTATATGTTAAGTGGCGAAACTCAACGCCACGCTTTGCCTCGACACCAGAGCGAAGAAATGAAACTATAAATGTAAGTAAATATTTCATTTCCTCGCGTGGGGATCGAACCCACAACCAGATTTTACAGTCACACTTTGTGAGCCTGCGCCACGACTGGCCTCATCTATAGATTAATAAGTTATTTCTGTAAAATAAACCCACAACTTAAGTCTCACATAACAATAGGAACCTCAGAACTGATTTTACAAATAATAGTTATCATCATTAACAAAAACTACGCAAATAGAAACGAAAAGACGAATAGTTTGAAATAATTTTTCATTCCTTGAAAAATTGAATATCTTGATCTATATTTAGTATATACCTAGTGTGTCTAGTTAATGTTTCGAAACAAATTAGCTACAATGCCGGCTTCATTTCAAAATTTCATTCTCATAAGTTCAGGGGAGCATTAAATTTTCATGAAATTACTTTGTAACTTTTCCTCTCTCAATAGCAGCGTACTCAATTTCCGTAGGCATAGTTTGGAACACATCCTTATTCGTCTTTTAATAACTGATACGTTAAGCTCTTTATTAATTTATAAACAACGTTACGTGCGTAAAGTGAATGAAATATTTACCTTCCAAATGTTGAGTATTCGTTATACGATACTGGAAATGGAACGTTTATATTGGATTCTTCTTCTGTCTCACGTACGAATTTTTATATAGTAATATGATAAGACATAAAAAATTATAAATTTGCTTTACATAGAATTTACACCATAAATTCTTACTTCTATATATCAAATTCGCTTCAACTTTGTCCAAGATACAAAAAAGTTAATTTTTATTTGAAATTTAAATATTTACTCCCAAATTAATAAGTCCAAGTTATTTTTAAGTATTGTAACATTTTTAAAGTGTTACACTTAGGAAAGAAAAATACGATCTAATAATAAGATACGTCGATATTTTTTGCTTGTTACAACTTATTTATGCTACTAGCATCTCTATAGGGAGATTTTTTAACAGATAATTATTAAGAATTATCGTCTGGCAAGGGCGCCTGGTCGGTTTCCAGGAAGCGCGGGTTCGAGTTCCACTACGTTCAAATTTTTATACCTTTTATAAATAAGTATTATTTTAAAGTGTATTATTACAAAATAAATTTGCTCAATTATTTAATGTAATTGTTTTAATACTTTACAAAGTATTTTTTTGTACATAAGAGAAATTAAATTTTATAAGTATTTTAGGGGTTAAAAATTGTTTTATGTGTCAACTTTGTAGCTTCTGAGTACTTATATGTACTAATTATTATCAGAAACTAAAGCGTCATTTGTGCACGTATGATTTTTGTATGGAATAATTTATGAGGTCACCTCCTCTTCCTCCTCCTCCTTATAAGCTCTTATAGTTTCATTACGTTTTATTTAATTAAATTTGTAACACCACTTTAAACAAAATCACAACAACTTGCTTACAACAATTTATTACACTGTACAGAACATTTATAACACTTTTTGATATCGACACTTATAACTTTTAAATAAAGTTGGACTACGTAACTTTGCTCTTTTTCCCTTTATACTTCTATACATACTTTAACACAATAAAAATAATGATAAAAAGATTTTCAAAGCTTTCTTTAGCAATAGAATATAATAAGACACGACAGTGACAGCTTTTTGTATATATTTTAATGATAACATAAGTTGTTCCAGGCCAGTCGTGGCGCAGCGGCACGAAGTGTGACTGTAAAACCGACTGGTTGTGGGTTCGATCCCCACTCGAAGAGATGAAATATTTACTTAAATTTATATTTCCATTTCTTCGCTCTGGTGTCGAGGTTAAGCGCGGCGTTGAGTTCTGCCACTCAACACGCAATGCCTCCAGAATTCGGCAGAAAGTGGGGAACGGAGTGTCTTAACACTAGGTTCCCTCTGCCTACCCTGCTGTGTGCGGGATACAGCGTGAAGCTGATAAGATAAGATAATAAGTTGTTATATAGGCAGAAATTGTAAGCGGAGTACAAAATGAATGCTTTCCCATGTCAGTTCAGTTTTAAATCGCTCTAGCTAACATAATATGTTAGTCCGCCAGTTCCTTTATCCGGGTGTCAGAATTCAAAATGAGCGGGATCCATAAATGGACTATTACCTACGTTTGTATACGGATGGACTGAAGCCAGACCTACAAATATAGCCCGCCTGGATCGCCTTAATAATTCAACAGTGCAATGCTTTTACAAAACCTGTCGCCGTCAATCCTAATTTAGCAGCAGCTATTGACTCGCTTTTGCGAAGTGTCGCTAGACAATCGTAATGGAACTCTCCTGTTCCAAATTTTCTGAATTTGTTGGCGTGCCATTTGGTGATTACAGCGGCTGTTATGGGCTTTTGTGTGTATTTTTTCTTTTGGTTTATATGATTATTTCAATTTAAGTAGTTATTATTATATTTTTCAGGCCAGTCGTGGCGCAGCGACACGAAGTGTGACTGTAAAATCTACTGGTTGTGGGTCCGATCCCCACTCGAAGAGATGAAATATTTACTTAAATTTATAATTACATTTCTTTGCTCTGGTGTCGAGGCTAAGCGCGGCGTTGAGTTCTGCCACTCAACTCGCATTGCCTTCAGAAAGCGGGGAACGGAGTGTCTTAACACTAGGTTCCCTCTACTTACCCTGCTGTGTACGGGATACAGCGTGAAGCTGATTTGATTTTGGTATTATATTTTTTAAATAATCTTTATTGGTGTAAACTGTTAAATATTAATTACATTTAAAATATGTGTGCGTATAAAATTTTTGATTATTACATAATTATAAATTCTACAAAATATCATAAAAAATGTCTTTAATATAAAAAATACATAGCATTATCCAGCAAGTGCGTAAAGTAAGATAATAATGAGACTTATATTTTTTTGTGACACTATAGAGGCCCAATTTGAAGATCTGTATGATAATTTTAGGTATCGATCACAATACAGAGGAATATTTACTGTGTTATGTTTCTTGTTGATATAATATTCCTCTAATAAGGAGGATAGTTTAAAAATAAATATATTAGGAAATCAAATTAAATTAAATTAGATTAAAAAAAAGTCCGGTTGAGTTTCTTGCGCCGGTCCTTCTCAGGTCTGAGGCACTAACTTTAGTGAACTGGTGGTAAAACGTCAAAAAGACGTTCAAAAAATGAAGCATGTAACTTCTCATTTTGAATAAAATTATTTGATTTTGATTTATTTAAACAAGCATATAAGTTTATACAAACTTTAACAATAACAATCTCTACACAGTAACATTTTTTACATTTATTTCAAATGATCAAGAATTATTTGGAGACAATTTAAAAATTAATACATTAAAATTAATAAATTATGTTATTTTGACTTTATTATTTTAAAACGTTTCGTTTTGTGCCTAATATAGATAACTTAATAAAATAAGATTTCAGGCTCCACTTTCTGTCCAAACGGAAACATTTCGTTTTCGGTGTTAGAATCCAATGTCACTCTTTGTTGAACAACTAGGGAAACAAAAATATTTTGAATATGAAAAATACAACTGGCGGATTTCACATTCACAGTGCGCCATGGGTTATATACTCTTATTTCATAACTTGTACACTTGTTTCTTTATATTGAAATAAATATATTTGTGCATTCTTATATTATTTTTAGGTAGAAGGAATCTAATGTTAAGACAAACCGTACCTAACTTTCCGGCGAGTTCTGGAGGCATTGTGTTTTAAGTGGTGGAACTCAACGCCGCGCTTTGCCTCGACACTAGAGGGAAGAAATGAAAATATAAATGTAAGTAAATATTTTATTTCCTCGAATGGGGATTAAGCCCACAACCTGTCGATTTTACAGTCACACTTTGTGGCCATGCGCCTCGACTGGCCTCATTTCTACTGTCAAGTATATGTTTAAGTATACTGTCAATTATACTTAAAATTTTATAATAGATACTATATATAGATATTTTAATAACTTCTAAGAACATATAAAATGAACATGAAATTTGAAAATTTTCCAGTAATACCTTTTACAGGCTTAAAATATTACTTTCTAATAATCAAAAGATAAAATCTGAATGTATCAATAGGATGAAAGCAAAAGCTTAGCGGTTGGCAAATATACAAATTTTGGCAGTTTAAATAGGTTGATTATTTCCCTTAATGTTTTCAACATGCCAGGTTAATACTGATAGGGTTGTTTAGGTAGTAAAAGGGATGGAATCGCCCCCAGGCAGGCAAAGGCTAAACACGAGATTCGACATTCACAACATTGGAAACTTGTTTTAGTATTATATTTGGTTTGAGTTTCTTTTTATTGTAATTATAACGCAGCTGATTTTCATATTTACATTTATTAACAGTTTATAATGGGAAACTATTTTTATGATATGTATTCAAGGGACCATAATATAATAAATAACATTTTTGATTTTTTGATTTGGTTAACGAAGATCCTTAAATTAAAAAAAATGCCATGTGTAATATAATACACCTACTACATAATATAATTTTTCGAAACAAGTGAACAACGTACGTTTTTAAATATTAAATTATTATTTCAACACCATTCTACGCGTCTTTCATCAACCTACCTCACAATGACACTTGTTGTTATTTTATAATTTTTTTTCTTTAACTTAGTGGCTTATACTAAGGAATGTGCAGTAGTCATACAAACCAAATCGGGCTTAAGACCGCGAATATTTTTTATGTAATATGTTATAAGTATAATAAATAAAAAAAATATGGTTGAAATTTAATAAAAATACGTCGATTCATTTGTAAAATTGATATCGAGTTAAAACTTAATACAATGTATTATTTACGTAGCTAGCTTGGCGGGCGGCGGCGGACCGAAATAGAGAACTAATGCGGTGCAAAAATAAAATACATATATAAGTAACTACTAAAATATGTTTGACTTTTGAACGTATGTCATAAAATATTTTAACCCGAAAATTGGATAGATAAATCTCATTTATTAATATTTTTATTGTTTTTTGTAAATACTAGTCCATAGATTGTTTTACGATTTTTTGCAGCTTCAGCACACAACTTTATCCTGCACTTAGCAGGGTAGGCAGAGGGAACCTGTGAACGTATTGATAAGATACACCGTTCCCATTAAGACATTTTCGTTCCTCACTTTCCGCCGAGTTCTGAAGGCATTGCATAGACGGCTCTAATTACACATGCGGGAAAAAAACACATAGCAATTTTTATTATAAGAATGTTTATTCTTTACACTTCTAAAAAAACAAGTATTTTATAAAGTAAAAAAAAGTTGTTTACGTTAATTAGAGCCTTGTTAATGTACCTATATTAAGGATTTCTTTATAATTTTTAAATAAATTGGAATAACTATACTCATACACATAGGGAATGGAGTGTTTTAACACTCTACCCTGGTGTGTGCGGGATTCAGCGTGAAGCTAATTTTATACTCATACAAGTATACGTCCTTTATATACTTACCAATACTTAAACATGAAAAGGAATCTAACTTCCCAGTAAATATACACTGATAAAGTAAATAAATGACTGAGCCTCCACCGCTCGTTCCATGCTGCCAGCCGTTTATTACTTCTGGCTATAACTAATTATGGCAATATATAATCTTACACGTTACTCCAAGAATTGTAGGTTTGAGAAACAGTTGATGATGGACTACGCAAGGTACGTAATGTTACATATTAAAAATGGTAAGTGATTCATTTCTCCTTGTTAAAGTCTAGACATATCGATATAATCTCTTAAGTTTCTCTTTTTTTTTAAGAAAGTATCAGTTATATATGAATGATAATAGAAGATATTACTAAAGACTAACAACTATTCTAAATGATTAAACATAAAATAAAACACATAAGTAGAAGATTTTTCAGATATAAGTAAAAAAACAATAAACTAAGCTAATATAAATTATAATGATTATAATATTAATCACAACTTTATCTTATTGCGTTTATGACGTTGTCTTGGCATAATACAGAAACAAACTTAGATTTATATCTTTTTTACCGTACAACCTCCTTCGTGTCTTCTTCACACAACGTGACATTGGCGAAGTGATATGTGCTCTACTGGCACGCTCGGAACGCCATAATCAAAGAACCATACCATACCATACTATACCAACAAATTTAAATAGATTTATTTATAATAAGTTTCGTATTCATGGCAGAATTTGTATATTTAATTTTAAAATGCAGCGTTAGAGTGTCGTGTGTGAAAATATAATAAAATTTCCTATACAATCAAGAATCCTTATACGTAAGCAATTCGCTTTGTTTTTCAATGAAAAATAATCGTATAATTCAAGCGGGTTAAGCTGCATACGGGTCGCTAGATTTACATAAAATTTAAAAATTAAATATTATAAACTAAGATCTCGGGCCTATTTAAATAAAATTCTGAACTAAAATAAGGTCTAAGTGCCTCTATACGTTCACTTTAACTTGAGAGCGTACATTATAATTAAATATTATAGTATAAACATCTACTCGAGAAAGACAAATACATAATCATCTATTTAAATATCTTTATTAAAATATTAGGCTATGGCGCAGTGTAACAGTGTCTCACTGCAAATGTGGTGATTGTGAGTTCGAATTCCACCGGGAGGATTAAATTATAGTGTTGTTCTCGCGCTCGTAAAAAGAAAAGTGCGGCGTTGAGTTTCGCAATACTATGTCCTAAAAAATGGGCGAAAAATGGTAAGCAATGTAAGCTACTTTATAACACTGTGTTCCCTGTGCCTATCCTGCAATATGTAGATACGATGTGAAGATAGCAAAATAAAAAAAATCTACTTATATTATATATACATATATACAAGCTCACGACGAAAAGCAAATTATTTTATTTTACCTTAAGAATTCTACCCTATATTCGACTAACTTCTCTTTATTCACTAATATTATAATAATACAAAATGAAAAGCCGGGCTAGTACATAAAATCCATTATGCTTGACATTTACTTTAGTAAAATATATGTAATTCCGTTTTGACCCTTAACTTTGTCCCATTAATAAAATATTATTACGGATTCGACGAGCATATTTTGATCAATACTAATAAACAACTACAACATCGTAGCGCAAGTACATTTATTCTATTTTATTTTTTTAGCTTCAGGCTCTATTCGTGCTCATAGCAGGGTAGACAGAGGGAACCAGGGAACCTAGAGTTAGGAAACTTCGTTCCCATTAAGACACTTCCATTGTTTACTTTCTACTGAAAGGGTCAACATTTTTTAGATAATATTAAATCAGCTTCACGCTGTATCCCGCACATAGCAGGGTAGGCAGAGGAAACCTAGTGTTAAGACACTCCGTTCCCCACATTCTGACGAATTCTGGAAGCATTGCGTGTTGAGTGGCAGAAATCAACGCCGCGTTTAACCTCGACACCAGAGCGAAGAATTGAAAATATAAATTTAAGTAAATATTTCATCTCCTCGAGTGGGGATCGAACCCACAACCAGTCGGTTTTAGTCACACTTCGTGCCGCCGCGCCACGACTAGCCTCAATGGATAATAAACATTTTTAAATAAAGTGAGTAAAAGTCAAGTTTAAGTTGTAGCTATAAAATAAATTAATTCATTTAAATACAATTATATCTCGACAAAATTATCAAAAAAGTGATAAAGAATGATCAAGATGCAGATCAAAAGAGTACTTTGCGCGATATCTTTGAAAATGTTTGCCAACGGCTTTTCTAAAAGTAAGATTTACGAAATATAAGCCGATGTTTTCAATTACCTATTTACGTCCGTCCAATGATTCGCTTATTATTTTAAAGGGAACTTTGCGAATAAAATATCAATTTAATGACTGAAAGCTTTCAAACAAGTTATTGACAACGACTAAAAGTGCTTCCGTTTACTAATATAAGGTTATTAATTATTTTTTTGTGGCGTACTGTGGCTGGATTAGATTTTTTTTATTTAAGTAGTGTAAAGTTATTAATTTATTTTTAATATATCAAGTTCTTAAGCTTAAGCTTGTACCTAGGTAGCGTCAAGTTGCTATACATTAATTACTTTTTATTTTAAATGAAATCTAGCTAGCTACAGGGTATAAAATATATTTTCGAATATAAAATCGCCAATTTGGTGCAACAAATATTTTCTATTACATCTCCTTAAACTTTTCAAAATGCGCTAATATTTAATTGGAGCCACGCACCAAATGTGCGATATGGTCCTATTTATTAATTCCAATCTAAGATTTGTCTAAGCTAAACCGAATAAAACTAAAATAATAAACTACTAAAAGCAAACTACCATTATTTCATAATTTAGAAAAATAAATATTAAAATTAAAGTGTGACTGAAAAATCGACCGATGGTGGGTTCGATCCCCTCTCGAGGAAATGAAATATTTATTTAAAATATATATTTTCAATTCTTCGTTCTGGTGTCGAGGCAAAGCGCGGCGTTGAGTTCCACCACTTAACACGCAATGCCTCCAGAACTCGGCGGAAAGTGGGGAACGGAGTATCTTAACACTAGGTTCCCTCTGAATATCCTTTTGTGTACGGGATACAGCGTGAAACTGATTTTAATTTTTTTTTTGATTTTTAAATATTAAAATATTTTTTGTATAATACAGAAAAAAAAACTATATAAAAAAATATATGATAATTTTGTTTATATGTACACAATAATTATGCAACAGTCAGTATGTACACGTGACTCCAAATGTCTAACTCCAACTTGGATCACTATCTAAGTTGGAGATTTGAGCAGCAGATATTATCTTGCCTAGAGCAGGGCTCTATATTCATAAGCTTATTGACATCTTATAACAAGATATGTTTAAAAACGATTTTCAAAGTAAATCAAAGTAAAACAAAAAAAAATTAAACTAACTTCACGCTTTATCCCTAGCGGGGTAGTTAAAGAGAACTGAGCGCCAAACGCTACGGTCTCTACATACCTCTTTCGCCTCGTCCACTGTCATCAACCTCTTCATACATGCCCTCCGGGGGTCCTCATGGTTTTTACGTGACCTTCGTCCAGTATCTTTGATACTATGTTTTCGAAGGTCTTGTGTTTTCAAAGGTCAACCGAGGTCCCCCCTCTCCCAAAGTAAAAAAGTGAAATTTTATTACACGTTGATATCTTTCGAGGATTCAATATTTTTTTTAAGTACCACAAATTTATAAGTATATTCTTGACTTTACTCTCAAAAATATGTGTTCAGTTTAGTTCTTTAGTTACAGCGTTTTAAGTGCGCCAGTTGAGCATAATTCACTTCGCCAATGTCACGTTGTATGGAGAAAACACTAAGGAGATAAAAATATATATACTTAGTTTTAAGAACTTTGGTTAAGTGCAAGAGCTTCTTTTTTTAACTTTTTTTAAAGTGTTCTATCCTTATAATATTACACAATATATACACTTAAAAATATTGCACAAAATTTTATGATGAATAGTTTACTAGTAAGTAACAACATAAGTTACTTTCACATTAAATATAATAAGAAAGAACAAAAAAATTTTGACGCCAACAGTTTTTCATATATTAAAAAATATAAATTTATATGATTTCTTATGGACTTCATATAATCTAAGTGCTTGATTTTTGTCTCAATTTATTTTGAAAAAAATATATATATTTGGTAAAAAAAACCACTAAGTTCACGAAAATTTAAGCGTTTTTGTTTATCTGTACGTGATGATTGTGGGTTCGATTCTCACAATGGGTAATGTGAGAGTTCAGATGAAAAGACCGCAATTTTTTTTGTTTTGTTTTTTTTGTTTTATATGAGTTGTTAGGCACCACAAACTTTTGTTGTCCGTGCCTTTTTTGTCCTTGCTTGGTTAAAGTTGTTGTTGTTGGTTTCTTTTTAAAATGTGAAGTGAGCATTTATATTTTGAATGGTCAGCGTTTCTTTTTCTCAATATTCGAGTTTTGTGATCGTTAGTCATGTTCATTGCGGTGCAGTTAGTTAGTTACGTTAATATTTTTTATTGCGTCCTCATCCCTGTAGGAAATAGCCATTTTGATGTTGTATTCCACTAGATCAGCTTCACTTGCCCGACGAATGACCCTGCCGATAGCATCTTCCTCGGCGTCAGTGTAGTAGATGCATCCTTTTATATGTCTTGTTAAGGCGACGACAGCGTGTGATATACTGTCGTGTAGGGTGTTCGTTGAGTCGTTGTCGTCGCATATGTCACATCCAGTGGGCATCTACATATGTGATCTCGCTAGCTCTTGACTGATGGCCGTCACGAGGTTTGGGTAATCTGTCGATAAAGGGTTGTTGGTTTATATCTTCGATAAGTGTGTCTTGGCCTTTGTTAATATGATATTACGATTGCACCAAAATGGTTCATTAAGGCCTAACCACCACCACCAAAAATCTTACGGGCTTTTCTGCAACACTGTTTAGCAGAATAGAGGCGGATCTTGATTTTTGCGTCCGTGGTGCAACTAAAAGTGATTTTACTTCTGAGCCGGCTTTCTTTCCGGTGGCTCCCAATGCTCCCAGATGCTGGTTAGATTGTTAGAGATTTGAATGATGAGCGCTGTGTTAAGTATCCTTTGTTCAGCGCTACCTCCTTACATCGAGCCACGGCAAGAATTGGGTTGTCCCAAGATGTTGTGTACCTGGTTGGGGAATTTTCTCCTGTTGACTAGTCCTCCTTGTATACAACGCCATCTCTCGCTGTAAGCATTCATATGGGGTGATTCAGGTAGATTTCCCCTTAGTTATTCCAATTTGTTATTGTCATATTGGTGGCTTTCTCTTCTTCAAGTTACACTCTTAGCAGGCCTTCGTTTCCGAGTTCAAAGGTCCTCATAATTTTCTCGCAGGTTGCAAAGTTTTGTTTTTAAACTTTGATGATCTCCCTTACAATTGCTGTGTACTCTAGGAATGCGTTTTGCATGTGTTGTATGGCATCGTTTCCAGGAGACAGGTCAGGTGTTGTTACTTGGCCTCTGTCTGCTCTAGTAATTCTACCTTTCCTTGTAATTTTTTTAGTGGTTTCAGTAGTATTGATGGGAAATTAAACTGTTTGCTTTGTTGTTTAGCTTGTTTCAAATTGTTTTGGTGTTCCTTTTCCGTGGTTATTTTCCTTTTGAGGATATACGCTCCTCGCAATCTTGACGTGCTTAGTCTTCTGTCGCCTTTTTATCCTTGTTCTTAAGAAAGCCAAATCTTGCCCTCAATCTTCGTACACAAGTTGAGGCTGGAATACATTCCAGTAAGCCCGTGACTGCACCTTTTTCAAGATCTGTTTTCATTAATTGCTGCAATTATTTGCCTTTGATTTTGACAATGTGAAAATTTATATTTTCCTGAACCAAGCACAGTATCGGTAGTCATTGACTTAGTTACTTAGTAAGTTATCACATATACAAAAGACTAATATGGTACAGATAACAATCTAATATTGGAATCAATAGCAATGAATGTAAGGGTTATATAACATATCTATCAAAGATATGCAGACCGCAGGCCGCAACCGCGTTAGTATCCCTGCAAATTTAACTTATTACTATATATTGACCTGGTGTTTGCTAAGTCTAATTAGTTACTATACTTCTATAGACAAACAATCACGTTATACTTGTACATTGTTTTTTATATTAGAATTAAATAAATTAAGTCACATTCTAATTAATGGTGTGGATTATTAATAAATTGAATAAAATCTAAACAAAAAACATTAGAAAAATGATACTTGTAATTTATTTGTAACATAGTTATTTAAAAAGAATTAAAATTAAATCCGGTTCACACTGTATACCGCACACAGCAGGGAAGGCAGAGGGAACCTAGTGTTAAGACACTCCGTTCTTCATTTTCTGCTGAATTCTCGAAGCATTACGTGTTGAGTGGCGGAACTCAATGCCGCGTTTTGCCTCGACACCAGAGCGAAGAATTGAAAATATAAATGTAAATAAATATTTCATTTCCTCGAGTGGGGATCGAACCCACAACTAATCACGTCACAATCACACTTTGTGCCCCTGCGCCACAACAGTGACTGGCCTCTAAACCATTTGTTTAATTTATAATAAGTATAAAAATATAAATATAAATTGTTTGCTTAAATTTTAAGCATCAGACACATACCAATACCAATATTTACGCCGAGATATTCATTAAATATATTGCAATCGAGACTTCTTCTATTCCTAGCCTAAGCTATTTTTGTACAATCAATACTTTATTTCAGTTATGTCAGCTTCTTCCGAAAAATGTAGGAAATTTTTGATTTACGAAAAATATAATGATTTTATATTGGTAGAAACATAAATCCCTTCATGTAATTTTCAAGCTGATTATAAACTAACGTGTATTATGAATAATATGAAATACATTACATTCAGGCCAGTCGTGGTGCAGGGGCACAAAGTGTAACTGTAAAATCAACTGGTTGTGGGTTTGATCCCTACTCGAGGAAATGAAATATTTATTTGCATTTATATTTTAATTTCTTCGCTCTAGTGTCGAGGCAAAGAGCGAAAATTGAGTTCCGCCACTCAACACGCAATGCCTCCGGAACTTGTCGGAAAATGGGGAACGGAGTGTCTTAGCACTAGGTTCCCTCTGCCTACCCTGTTGTGTGCGGAATACAGCGTGAAGCTGATTTATTATATCAAATACATTATTACGTCTATAAATATTTAGAGTGAAATTCACTATACACTAATCCTATATGATTGATTAATGTGAATCGGATAAACCCGATATTACAAATAGCTTTAAATAAAACATTTATTTTACATAACAAACAAATATACCTATGAACATAGTAAAGAGTACATATCAAATATTCCAAGATAAAATCTGATAGTCCTCTATAAACTATGAAGAGAAATATATCGAGATGCTTTCCAAAGAAAAGTTGAAGATATTTGTAACTGGCTCACTTCTGACTTTGAAATGGGAAGCCATAATTTCGTTTGTAAAGCTCGTGTTGCTTTTGAGTTAGACTTTTACGTTATTGTTGTTTTGTTTGTCGTTGATGACATTTTGTAAAAGATATTGTTAAAAAATCAGCTTCACGCTGTATCACGCTTACAGCACAGTATGCAGTAAAGTGTTAAGACACTCCGTTTCCCACTTTGCACCGAATTTTTCGAAATATTGCGTGTTGAGTGGCGGAACTCAACGCCGGGCTGTTGCCGTGGTGCCAAAGCGAAGAATTGAAAATTTTTATAAATAATGAAATATTAATAAATAAAGCAAGTGAAATTTAAGCTAGACACAAAGACAAAATAAATCTTTAAAATAATTATAAGTTAAACTTATATATTTCTAATTACGTTACATGCACGTGGTAATAATTCAACAGATCCGTGCGCAAAAGTTTGAAACTTTCCATTGTTATAATAACTTTAAGAAAATTGAAATACTTTTAAGTTTAGTTTCACTCATAAATAGATTAGGTTGCGTAATGTAGTTACTTAACTCATTTCGCATAATAAATGAAGTAGGTTTATCAATCCGTTATGAAAAAAACTAAGAAAATACGAAGAATATTTAAATATTAAAAAGTGGAAGAGTACGATTGGTTGAACGTGCTAATCTCAGGAACTATTTATACTTTTTTTTTCAGCTTCACGCTGTATCTAGAGGCATTGCGTGTTGAGTGGAGGAACTCAACGCCGCGCTTTGCCTCGACACCAGAGGGCAGAAATGAAAATGTAAATTTAAATAAATAGTTCATGTCCTCGAGTGGGGATCGAACACACAATCAATCGATTTTGCAATCACACTTTATGCCTCTGGGCCACTACTGGCCTACCTACACCTAACTATTGATTCGAATTGAAAAAATAATTTACCGAGAAAGGCTATATTATGGAATATAAATCGATTATTCAAGCAAGTGAAACCGCGAGTAGGTTGTTAGTAATTGATAAAAATAAACATATAAATAAGCTACTAAGCAAAATATATAGCTCCTGTCAATTAAAATAATGTGTGATATAAATAATAAATTAAAATTTACTACATCGAATCCTAACATGATAGAAGCCACAGGTGATAATACACTGCCAGCAAAGAATTATCGCTGGTCTACTACAATAACTTGGCACGGCGCCTCTGTTCTTGGTATGCAATGTAACTATTCATTACGAATATTCACAATTAATTATTATCAATTTATGAGACTTCAAAGTTAACTATATAAATAAATAAGAATATAAATAATTATCTAATATCTTATGCAATAATATATTGTATTATTTTTCTTAGTTTGTGATATGTCTTATTTTCTGTCTGCAATAAATAAGACATTTCGGTGCCCAATTTTCCTTCGAATTCTGGAGGCGTTGCGTGTGGAGTCGCAGAACTCAACGCCGCGCTTAACTTAGCTACGATTCACCACTACTTTCCTTTGGCCTAGACCATGAAAAATAGCTAAGATTTATCTTCACTTTAGAAAAGAATAACATTTTACAGAAAATATGACTTGACGTCTCTGAATATATGTAGTTGTCAGTGAATAGAAAATTTGGGCATACGTCACGTCAGCAATCACTTACGTTTCTACGAATATACAAGAGTAGCGCTTTGCAACTTCAGTGAACAATATCATTTCACTGTATCACCTGGATGCATGTACTCGAGCATTTGTTACTAAAAACAAATTAATATGCGGTTGGCAGATGCACCATTTGTATATGCGCAGTTTATTCTTACAAAAATACTTGTTTATATTTATGGTATAGATATTTTGTTATTATTATTATTACCAGCTTCCCGCTGTATCCCGAACATAGCAGGGCAGGCAGAGGATACCTAGTGTTAAGACACTCCGTTACCCACTTACCGCTAACATTTTATTATTAATAAGTGATATATATATATATATATATATATATATATATATATATATATATATATATATATATATATATATATATATATATATATATATATATATATATATATATATATATATATATATATATATATATATATATATATATATATATATATATATATATATATATATATATATATATATATATATATATATATATATATATATATATATATATATATATATATATATATATATATATATATATATATATATATATATATATATATATATATATATATATATATATATATATATATATATATATATATATATATATATATATATATATATATATATATATATATATATATATATATATATATATATATATATATATATATATATATATATATATATATATATATATATATATATATATATATATATATATATATATATATATATATATATATATATATATATATATATATATATATATATATATATATATATATATATATATATATATATATATATATATATATATATATATATATATATATATATATATATATATATATATATATATATATATATATATATATATATATATATATATATATATATATATATATATATATATATATATATATATATATATATATATATATATATATATATATATATATATATATATATATATATATATATATATATATATATATATATATATATATATATATATATATATATATATATATATATATATATATATATATATATATATATATATATATATATATATATATATATATATATATATATATATATATATATATATATATATATATATATATATATATATATATATATATATATATATATATATATATATATATATATATATATATATATATATATATATATATATATATATATATATATATATATATATATATATATATATATATATATATATATATATATATATATATATATATATATATATATATATATATATATATATATATATATATATATATATATATATATATATATATATATATATATATATATATATATATATATATATATATATATATATATATATATATATATATATATATATATATATATATATATATATATATATATATATATATATATATATATATATATATATATATATATATATATATATATATATATATATATATATATATATATATATATATATATATATATATATATATATATATATATATATATATATATATATATATATATATATATATATATATATATATATATATATATATATATATATATATATATATATATATATATATATATATATATATATATATATATATATATATATATATATATATATATATATATATATATATATATATATATATATATATATATATATATATATATATATATATATATATATATATATATATATATATATATATATATATATATATATATATATATATATATATATATATATATATATATATATATATATATATATATATATATATATATATATATATATATATATATATATATATATATATATATATATATATATATATATATATATATATATATATATATATATATATATATATATATATATATNTTTTTATAAAAATTTAAATTCAGACTGTTAAAAATATTTTATTGAACACGTGTTTCGTGGTTTTTTTAGAATTCACTCCTAATAAGCGGGCGAAGCCGCGCGCGCCCTCTAGTTTATTATATAATTGTAAATAAAACAAAATAAAATTTATAAATGTGTTAAGATACATCTTAATTTAGAATTGTATTTCTAGATCCAAGGACTTGGGGTTTATTTGGAAACCTGTAAGCTCACCTCATTAAAATAAATTTCCACTTAAGAGCTAGGAGCTATTTGGATCTGGCCATTCATAGATATGAGCTTTTGTATTCTACACCTTCGGGTTATCGATGGCGTCCTCTTTATATTATATTTCATTAAGTTTACTATTATAAATTATATAATATTATATTAAAATGTTAGATTTGGTATATATAGGCAGATTTTTGTGGTGCAAATGATATCGATCAAATTATTAATAATGCTGATAAAAGAAGAGTGAGGATAAGCTTATTAAGAATTTTAAGTTTATTTGCGAGACTTTTGACCTCCGAGAGTATTTTTTTATAATAATAATATTTGCTTTAGAATAAATTGAGCCTTATTGTTAAAGTTTTAAAGGTTTTATTAATATATATATAGGATATTCTTATAAAAGTGCAATACATGTGTTAGTATTTACAATTTATGCGGTAGCAAATATTTACCTCTGACTTTAATTTATTATACATTTATATATTAAAAAGATCACTTTTATATTTGTATGTAAGAATATGAATATAATATTAACCATAGCTCAAAGACGAGATGTAGAGTACCGCTACTTTTACTTTTTTAAAGCTAGAGATACGTAAAAATGCTTACTTTCCATGTGGAAATATATAATAAAGAATGTTCTTTATTTCAATGAAAAAATATGATTAAAAGTGACGCTTTTGAAATCATTATGACTCAGTTAAACATGCCCAAACTGCTGCTTAAGTGAGTCTCAGTTCAGTCCCTCCCATTTAGTTTGTGGGCAACCCACATTATATAATAAATATATACTTATATATACATAGATAGCCCACAAGTTAATAGATTTATCAACATAAAAACATAAAATAAACTATTCAAATTTCACACCGGTAGTGTCTAATTAAACGCGATGGTTGTTATTTCCATTTTACTTGCTCTGGCAACGTGACAAAAGGTGGAGTTAAGTTCTACCCATCGCCACGCCATATCTCAAAAATCAGACGGAAAGTGGGAAACGGAGTGTCTTAACACTATATTTGTCTGTATAATCTGCAACATGTAGCATATAGCATGAAAACTGAAAAAAAATACTTAATAAGCAGAGCAGAAGTTTTCCTAGTATAACAGGAATATAACATTTTATATTTCACAAAATAATTACAGCAAAAACATCGTACGCGAGTTTGAGTGTTGTGATTAAATAACGTAAAGCCGCTTTATTATCTCAGCCAAATATTATGTAGAATTTTGTTTACCGTCGTACTTCATATGTGTACTTAAGGATGTCTTGTTTTTCTTTATTTTAAATTTTCATCGATAAAAGTCTACTCTACTCGTATTCAATTAAAACAAAAATTGAGATTTCTTGAAAGAGAAAGAGAATAATAGTCAAAACAAGTATTTTAATTATTTCAATCCATCTAATAATGAATTTTTACTTAAATAACAACGGGTGAAATGCGAGTCCGATTCGCATACCGGGTTCTGTACCAATTTCTGGATTGTATGTCAATGAGAAGTACAATTTGAAGTAGACAAACTTAAGTTTGCGGACGTATGCACTCATTATGTATGAAATGAACTAGAATTATAAGTTTGTAAAGAGGTATGTAGAGACCGTAGCGTTTGGCGTTCTGTTCTTTCTGAATACTCCGCTAGAGATACAGCATGAAGCTAAGTTAAAGTTTAAGTTTTAATTATAGGTTTGTAATATTTTTTTCTACGAAATATCTCAAAATGTTTAATTCTTGCCAAATTTCATAAATGTAGGTCCACGGGAAGTATCCTGTAGATTTTGATTCCCTTGCGAGTTTCAAAAATTTGCGGCATACACGGCTGTAACTTTTTAAGTTTGATTTTTTCACAGTTCCAAAGGACAGTACATCCTGAGTATTTGATACAAATTTGAGGTTTATACACGTTCCTGAGAAAAAGGGTCTTGACACACGGACGGATAGACGGACAACAAAGTGATCCTATAATGGTACTGTTTTACCTTTCAAGGTACGGAACCCTACAAATGAAATTAAATAAACAAACTGAGTAAATAAAATCTGATATTTCAATCAAACTAAAAATCAAGATGTTACGTTTACGTAATTTGTAACTGGAGGCAATGTTATTATAAATACCAAAGACATCTTCATCTTTATTTAACAGTTCTATGATGAGATGAGATCGTAACGGATATTACGAACGTCAAATATCAATCTAGTCTTTAGCAACAACGGCGTCATGGGGTGACATAACCTAAATAGTCGCCCGGTCTTTTAAAAGTTATTTATCAAAGCCTCCATATCAACATGTATATATATATATATATATATATATATATATATATATATATATATAATACTTATTAAGAATATGTATTTATATTTAAATCCTGAAATCTCTAGGTATAGAAAGTGAAAAATCGCAAATGTTTTTGTCGCTCTTTTAAACTACTAAGAAGTGTAGTTTTAATGTCTTTTTTCAAAATGTCAAAAGGGTAGTTATTTATGCGTTTTTTAAACGTGTATGTAATCGAAAACTGCCCTTGTTAGTAGTTCAAAACATTAATATATATAAATAAATAAAAACTACTCGAGCTTTGTGTTTATAAAATAATAATATTAGAGTAAACTTTATGTTGACCTACCTAGTTCCTCCCCAATTAAAAGTTTTTAACATATAGGTAAACTATATACAAATAGGGACTGTGTGAGATCTTTCTATAACTACAACGTAGACAAATAATTTGAAATGTTTACAATATTACGTAATTTTCTAGATTTTGAATGTTATATTTTTTTACATTAAAGGTTTTAATAATATTATTACGTTAATTATCCCTTAAAAAAATCTGAGTATGTTGCCATATTAAGCAATACAATTATTATATTATATGTTTCTTTTTTTTCACATAAGATATGTTTTTACTGTCACACTGTATCGCGCACACGGCATTTTAGACCGAGGGAACCTGGTTAAGACTCCGTTTCTCATTTTCCACGAAATTCTGGAGGCATTTGTATGATGAGTGGGGAACTCAACGCTGCGCTTTGCCTCGACACCAAAGCGAAGAAATGTAAATATTGAATATAAAAATTTTAATAAAAAAAAATCAGTACCTACAACTAAAAAATAAAATATTATATTATATTTAAGATATATTTAGCAAGAAATTAATTTCCGTCTTTGTAAATTTTGGTTCAAAGCACTTGTCCGGATTTGTAATCCTTCCTTTTATATAAGTACCAAAACATCATAGACAGAACTTTTGGCGTCTCTGACATCCGTCTTTAGAATTCGTTTCAATGAGTTACACTTTCTATACTAGCACTTAAAGTTGAAGGCAACTGACACTATAGTCTATTCATTTTGGCATGAGACAAAATGTAAACAAAGAAATACTGTTTCTAAAAGTTTTATGTAATTCTTGGATTTATATTTAATTTGGTCCAGGATTACTCATGTTTTAAAATATGAAATATTCAATATAACAAAAAAAATTATCATAAAACAATTTTACACTTAACAAGACAATAAACTTAAGAAAAACACCAAAAGTAAATCGGAATTACAACAGTACTGTCTTATCAAAAGTTTGACTGAGAGTAAAATGGCGGAACTAATTAAACCGATGACAAAACATCACATTTTATTGTAAATTGGCCGCAGTACCCGTGCTCAAAAATTTATTATAATAGTTTATTTTTATAGTATTAAAATGCATTTCAAGTTAGAACAAGTTGGCTTTTGGGTGTTTTGCATCATATTATGATTCCGTCAAATAGGGTGAATAGAAACATTTTTACAATGTTCCTGGCTTTAAATACGTAAAGAATCTTAATTTTGAATTATTGTATTTGTTTCTTTTTACTTAAAATTTTGTAAAATGACACATTTTACATATGCAATATTACAAAATTTAAAAATATAATTATAAAAATCATTTCATCGATATCCACAAGTTTAAATCATAATTGTTATTAATTAATTAGTTCTATAGATATCGTTCAATAATATTACTTACAATGCTATCAGCGTAATATTTCCATAAAACCATAGATATTTTTTTACTTAATAGCTCCATCAATCGTGACCTATAAAATAAATAATCTTTTTTTTTCACCTTTTACCTCATGGCGCCGTCAATAGGGTATATATAGCTTCAGATTTTATACCAGAGTTAAATAATATATTCAAATTACGAAACACACAGTGTATTTAACACTTTATATGTAATTTACCAAATTAAATAAATCAGTGAGCACTACAGAACAATTAAGAAACAGCAACAGCAACAGCAACATTAAGTGCACGCAATACAATAAAACAAAATTACATTCATCATTAGCAACAGTGGCAACAGACGCGACGAAAGAGACACAAAATACATCGCTCTAAATACGTAAGTACACGTTCAATAATAGATTGTGAATTTCTAAAGCTATTTCTGTAAGTCGGAGTCGGAGTTTGATGCCAGCTGGCGGGGCGGGGGTGGCGTCTGAACTCACCGGGCAATAATATTGCCAAAATAATAACATAGAATACAACACGCTGTTTTCCCTCGTTAGGGCTGCTCTTACACGAAATTTATGAACAAACAAAAGTCTCTTTACGTCTCGTGGACGATAGTTAAGAGATAATTAAGCCCTACAACTCCTTGCATTATTTATTTAGAAGTGAAGTCGAAGAAAACTCGAGCTAGGAGTAATTGCTAGAATTTAAACGTTCAACTGAGTAAAGACGAAAAGATAAAATAAGTACTTTTCCGTGGATAAAATATTTTTTAGTAAATTAATTTTGACCCTCATAGATTAAACTGAGAAACTTTACATTGTTAACGTAAATTAGTAGTTAAATAACACATATTTAATAAACCATACATTTTTGTGTTTTAGAAACTCACTTTATGATTGCCTGCCATTCTAAATACTATGAAAATACGTGACGCAGGGGCACAAGCTTGGAACTGTAAATGCGACAGGGTTTAGATTCGATTCTCACTCGAGGAAATGAAATATTTAATTGCCTGTTTTGTGATTCCGCCACTCCTCACGCAATACCTTCAGAACTTCAGCGGAAAGTGTGGAGTAGAGTGTCTTCACATTATTCTGCTACATGCGTAATATAGCGTAAAGCTAAAAAGAAAATAGAAAACACCAATTTACAGGAGACCAAGAGGACTGTCTCTCAGAAATCTCTTTTGTGATTAAACGTCATTTGTTACGCTTCTGCAAAACCCTAAATTATTACGCCACAGACAGCTTGTTATCGCTTATTTACAAGCACTTACTCATTTTAACTAGAATACATTTTCATATTATGTTTTATAAATTGAAATTATGATGCAGAAGCTTGTCGATTATTAGGTAGTCTACTTCACATGTAAATAAAAATAAATAAATCAGCTTTTCGCTGTATCCCGCACACAGCAAGGTAGGCAGAGGGAACCTAGTGTAAGACACTCCGTTCCCCACTTTCTGCCGAATTCTGGAGGTATTGCGTGTTAACTGGCAGAACTCAACGCCACGCTTTGCCTCGACACCAGAGCGAAGACATGGAAATATAAATTTAAGTAAATATTTCATCTCCTCGAGTGGGGACCGAACCCACAACCAGTCGGTTTTACAGTCACACTTCGTGCCGCTGCGCCACGACCGGCCTCTACTTCACATGTACTTTGTTATATTAGTTGAAAATATTTATTTTACATATAATCTGGTTAGGTTAGATTGAAAATGTGGTTAAATACCAATTACAATAATTGAAATTTCAAAGATTTTAAATAACAATTAATGTTTTTATCAATAATGACAAAGGAGTGACCAATATTTTAGTTTAAGTAAGCTTTGTAACAACCATAGTACACTCCCAAATTTACTACGGCTAGACAAAGATTAAGCATCGTAACGTTCAGTCATTTATCTCGGAGTCCAGCTATCTCAATAGATCAATAAAGTTTACAATTGTACTACGAAAATATTTACAATGAGCCCTGGATGTTGTATAAATAAATTAAATCAGTTTCACGCTGTATCCCGCACACAGCAGGATGTGTAGAGGGAACCTAGTGTTAGAACACTCCGTTGCCCGTTTAGCACACTTTCCGTCGAATTTTTTGAGGCACTACGTGTTGAATGGCGAAACTGAATGGCGAGCTTTTGCCTTGGTGCCAGTGCGAAAAAATGAAAATATTAAGAAATAATAATTCATTTCGTCGAGCGGAGATCGAACTCACAACCGTCTCGTTACAATCACATCCTTACGCCACGACGACCTCGAAACTTACAATTGTGCTACGAAAATATTTATAGAAAGCCGTAGCCCTGAATATTGTACTATTAAATTGATGGTGCCCAAAGCTTAATAGCTGGGCAGGTGCACATGACATCGCATCGCAATCTATTTATTGCATTAACTTTGATGAGACCTACGTACGCTTTGTGACCGGTTGCACCACCTACGTAGGTATATTGGGATTAGCTATCCCCATACAAACAATTGCCTGTTTTGTGATTGTGTAGGGTATAATGTGACTAGGAAATAAGTTGTTTTGATAACACGAAAAAGAAAAATAATTTAATTTAATATATATGTTTGGACGATAAAAGTAAATTATTTACAAGAAGTGCTCTAAATTGTTTTTAATTATTTAATTGTCATTTATTACGGAATTTTTATACATTTTACATATTTTTGTTTACAAATAGACCTTATATATATTATATATTTAGAATTTGTGACGTCACTAAAGGTAGTGACGTTCTCATGACTGCATGTCTTTTTTGAAAGTTAAAGAATATTTTTTATAAATAAACCTTCTAGACAGTTTTGTAATTTTTATTTCAACATTCAATATATAAAACCTAGTTTTGTACAAAGAGTGACAAAGCGTGGACAGGCCTACTCTGGAATTAAAAATATTCATATTAAAATAGTAGTGGGGAACGGAGTGTCTTATCACTATGTTCTCTCCCTGCCCTGCTGTGTGCACTATACAGCGTGAAGCTAATTTATTAAATAATCATATATCATAGAACCCCGAATGGGTAGTAGTAGTAGTCAGTTTGTTATTGGATTTCTAACATTCTAGGTGATGATAGTAAGCGCGTGAGTGTTGACGTACATCATTCCTTGCAACGCTTGTCAGACGCAAAATGGAGCGGCGCTGGGCCTTTTGTACTTGTTGGCTTTGTGAAGTAAGCTTCCTACCGACGCATCTGTACGATGATGAAACTTGCCAGACACCGCTTTTAAGCTCGCTTTATGTCTCGAATTAAAACTTTACAGGAGGAAATTAAAAGTCGCAAAAACGTCCCCCGTGACATTCGTCATCTGCCTCCGCGGCACGTGGGAACCATTGTTCTCTATGTATACGTACTCACCATCCATGCTTACCATACGGTGGAATTGTATATTGTTAGAAATAAATCACAAAATATATTATGGAATACAATTATTATTTTTTTTGTTTTAATATATTTTTTTAAAGTAATATATTTTTTTTTGTTTTTTATTTATTATTAAAAATATTTATATCAAGAGTAACTTTAGGTACAACTAACATATAGAATTGTATTAAACCATTTATCATAAAAAATATATATTAAAACATTTGCTGCTGTGGTATTATTTTTTGAATATTCTTATAGTGTACTTCAAAATATATGTGCGAGTATATACTTTCAAAAGATACAAGCACAGACTTTTATATACCTACATACGTATACAAATATGTAGGTGTATACAAATATTAGGAAATGTATTGATTTTTATGTATAACAAATGAATAATAAACAATTAAAAATAATAATTACTATACAATAAAAACGTAATACGATGCTACAAAATATAAAAATAATAAGGATTAATCACACAAATTATAAAATATATTACTAAAAGTTAATGTCTTAATCCACTCTCAACTTTTACACCCTTAAATTCATGTGATACAATAGTAAATTGACATTAATATATATTATATAAAGGAAAGCAAACGTCAACTTAATTTTCGTTAGCTGCTCCGGCCATTTTTCTCTATTCGAAACCTCTAAAACTCATTAAAAGTTTCAGAGCAAACTATTCTAGATGGAAACTATTATTTGGACAAAAACATTACAGTAATTACCGAAGTACATTTTGTTTTAGAATCATAGAACATTATAAAAGATTTATAATAAGATGAATGAAGCATTGTCTAAAATTTCATTACACTTTAGATAAAGACAAATAAATAATGTATATACTATTGTAGAAATGACAACAATAAGGAAAGCCTTATTTAATTTTATTACATCTGTGTAAAACGGCACGCTTTTATTCTATTTCCTATTCTCTACTGATTTTTCTTCCATTTTAAGATTACACCTATTGTTCAGTCACTCAGGGAATCACGTTTCTAACAGTTAACCCCCGCTAGGGGACTCGGCTAACCTGAGTTGGACCGTCTCCTATTTATAAAACGGTTCGGTTCATTTCAGTCTTGTCGAGAGAGGAATGACATACTAGATCATTGAAATAGGTGACACCCAGAAGCCGAGAAAGCCGAGCCACGTCATTTATATTGTTTTCAATTACAAATAAATATTAAGATTCTTTGATGAAATACTCATCAGAATTTTGCTATGATTTTCTTATTCAATAAAAAAATGTAATTTTATCTATCTTAAGATCGTACACATATACCTATCACATTAGTATGTATTTACTTACAGTATTATCTTTTAAATTCATATGTTAGTTACTATACTCGCTCCAGTCTGTTTCAAAGATAATTAAATATGTATTTTTTTAAATTGATTTAAAAAAAATAAGTTCCGCTGAGTTTCTTGCGCCAGTTCTTCTAAGGTCTGAGGCATTAACTTTAGTGAACTGGTGGTAAATTATTTGACGTTCAAAAAATGAAACATGTAACTTCTTACTTTGAATAAGATTGAATTTTGAATTTCGAATTATAATATACACATGTACATGTAGTTACATGCATGTACATTGTACGTAATACGTACATACATATATCTGTACAAATCTGAATACACGACCGAACATTAACAAGATTTCATATTGTTTCTTCTCATTCCACCACATAATATTGTTTCTTGGTTTCGATTGTGAATAATTGATACAGGTAATTATATTACAATATATATATGTATATATATATTATATTCCTAAGAAAGCCGCAAACGTATTCAACTAGCAGTATATAGTGTTTAATTATTAACAAGCCCAAGACGGGCAAGATTCGAAACGCCGTTAGACCGGCGGTGTAATTAATTTCGTATTCAAATATTGGTTTGTTAACTCTACGGGCTAACCTGTCATTGTAATGTTATGGCAGCCATGGCTTGTTACCCCGCAACGTGGGGTGTTCATTAATTTTGTTGTTCATATGATACTTTAACAAGAGGAATTTAGATCGGTGGGTAATAATAAATTTGGATAATAGAAATAAAATGTAAACTATTCTTTTTCTATTTTTTTCTCAGACATATTGTTTTCAAGTCAAGTAACAAGGGAAAGAGACATGTTTAACATACGTCAGACTCGTCACCTTAGAATATAATCTGTTCTATCTAATATACCCAATAGTTGAATGAAATTATCCAGTTCTGTCACAATACAACTTATAAATTCTGGTAACCTTGAAGAAAAATAATATTAACCATCAAATGTAAATAAAAGAAACATATTACCTATAGATAACATATTACATATAGAAATATAACTGTTACAAAAATTCTACCACGAGTCGGACTCACCCACCGAGGGTTCCGTATCAATTTTAGGATTATACGTCGTTGATCTACTACGGTAGAACAACTCATACAAGTCGACAAACTTAATTTTGCGGATATATGCAATCATTTTATATGAAATTAACTACAAATACAAATTTGAAATAGTTTTTTTCTTATTATATTTTTTTTACTTCAGATTTTTCTTTTATTTGTAGTGTAAATTCTTACTTCTTGCCAAATTTCATATCTATAGGTCAACGGATAAGTACTCTATAGGTTTTGATTGCGCAGCGAATCTTATACAATATGCAACTGTATCTTTTTATTGTATTGACTTAAAAGATTTATTTTGTCTCTGCTCCAAAGGAATTGTATATTTGATGATAAGTTGGTGATGATGCCATGTAATCTTGAAATAAATATAGTCTTGAAAGGCGGAGAGATGGTCAACAAAGGTTCGGAACCCTAAAAATAATGTATAGCTTCATCACTTTTAACATAACAATTTTGACACACTGGAAACCTGCTAAATAAAATCCGTATATACGTAAGATAATGAATAAAAGAAAAGAAAATGCCTAAAGAACCAAAAATATATTTATTTCCAAAAAAGTAAGATTTTCCGACAGTAAATTAATTTATTTTATTTAGTGCGAGTTTTCTGTTTCATTTTTATAATTTGTCAACATCACCGCCGAAAGAGCAACGCCATCAAGAGTGGTCAGCAAACAGACTAAAAAGTAACGCTAAGTGATTTGTCGTGTCGCGGTCAATTGCTCTGCGCTCAAATACTTCACACTTCTTGAATAGCTTTTACACAAACCTATCATTCGAACCACTTGGAATTTAGAATATTATAAGTACATACTTATCTCTACATAAAAAGTTTTCAAATAAAATTGTAGAGTTTGTCTGTGATTTCAAAATAATATTATTTATTTTAGTGAATATATAAAATAAATCAGCTTCACGCTGTATCCCGCATACAGCAGGGTAGGCAGAGGGAACCTAGTGTTAAGACACTCCGTTCCTCACTTTCTGCCGAATTCTGGAGGCACTGCGTGTTGCGATGTTGGCAGAACTCAACGCCGCGCTTTTGCCTCGACACCAAAGCGAAGAAATGGAAATATAAATCTAAGTATGTGTTTCATCTCCTCGAGTAAGGATCGAACCCACAACCAGCGGTTTTACAGTCACACTCTGTGCCCGTGCGCCACGGCTGCCCTCAAGTAGTGAATATATTTATTTACAAATTACCAAAGCGCAAACAAACAAATTTAATTGATTTGTCTGTATTTCTTTCTGTTTCTCCGGGCTAGTCTCCGCAACTGCTGAACCGATTTTTATGGATTTGACACTTAAAGATAGAAGGTATTGTAGAGAACTAGAACGCTACTTTTATCACGAAATTCCAACGGTGTCGGTATTTCTGCAGCAAAAATCGCGTTTAACGTGCGCTCGTACCTGCCGCCTACCTTACCGCCCCATAGATAAGAAATATTTTTTTTCTAACACTACATATCTTGCGAGAAATTCGAATGAAATCTCAAAAGATATATTTTCCGAATTGCTTAGTGTATGACGTTAACCATACTAAAATAATCAAACGAGTGACGGACGCGCTCCTATATATGGGATCACTGGTATATTAATATACTATTATAATAAGATTTTATTTCATTTTTTAAGTTCACACTTAGCAGAGTAGGCAGAACAAACTTGAGAAACTATTGCTAAAGTACTCCATTTCCCATTTACCGCCGAATTCTGGAGGCATTGTGTATTTAATGGCGGAACTCAACGCCGCACTTAACATCGACACCAGAGCGAAATAATGAAAATATAAAATATTTCATTTTGCTCCGAACAATATGTATAAACAATTTTTTTTACGACATGCAGCATACTAGAGAAACCACTTGTAAAGATAGTTCATATTTATAAAATGTTCATACTTCTTCTTTTTCTTAGCTATATTTCGCATATAATGGTGAAGTCAGCTTTTCCTATTAACTTCAAAAAAAGGAAGTCATTTTCTCCATTCCATTATCATTAGGATAGAGCGAAATGGTGCTCTGTCCTAGTCATCGTCGTCGGTAAACTTGCACTATATCTCTCAACCTGGTCATGGACTTGCAATACGTATATATTATATTGAGGCCAGTCATGGCGCAGGGTCACAAAGTGTGACTGTAAAATCGACTGGTTGTGGGTTCGACACTCGAGTAAATGAAATATTTATTGACATTTATATTTTCATTTCTTCGCTCTGGTGTCGCCACTTAACACGCAATGCCTTCAGAACTCGGCGGAAAGTGGGGAACGGAGTGTCTTAACACTAGATTACCGAGATCCAGCGTGAAGCTAATAATAATAATAATATATTGAAATAATTAAAAAATATATTTCTTGTCACTTAATCAAATTGTAGCAACATAAACCTAAAATAAAAAAATATTATACATCGTTAATATTTTTTTGTTGTACGTTTTATATACTTACTAAACAACTTGTAGTATGTAGATATCTGTTGAACGCAAACATTATTTCTTTCACCTGATAAGCGAAACGGCCACCAACAAAGAAAAACGGATAATTATGTTCAAAGAAATTTTAATGAACACCATCCGTCTCATAATTGGATTTTATTGTGATAATATAAGTTGTAGGTTATAAAGTGCAAATAATCATGGAAATTCTTAATATCAAATTCCACCTGCATAAAGAAAAATGTACCTAGACCATACAATTTAGAAATAAAAATTGCTCATATTTCTCCAATAAGCAATAAGATTATCGCCAGCATCGTATCAATATATCAAAGAAATTTTATTCAACATATTTAGACATATATTGCAATTAAATAGTTAAAGGATACAAATAGAATTTTCTCTACAGCGAACATCAAAGCTATCTCAAAGGCGCCTGCTTCGCATATAAATTGACGAATTTGCCTCCATTTACACCTTCATGTCATCGAGGCAGACAAACTTCGTTAGTAATTTATAATCGCTTCGCTTTATACACGTGGATGCTTTCAATTTTACATGTTGAAATTTCAATTACAAGGTAGTAGCGACCGTGGGCTGTCAGATATATAAAATAATCCAAAAATGAAAAATAGACGATTTCATCAAAATTTCCTTACGGTGAATCCCTACTCAAAAGTCTTCTTTACTTTGATCTTTTGCAAAATCTCTTCGGTGTTACTCACAAATATATTTATAAAATCCTCTCAAACGTTAATGGATTAATTCAGTATAAGCTCTACGATGTTTTATAAAACTAAATGCTTCTATTTTTTGCTTCGAAATAAAGATTTGTATTGAATTTATTGTTTTGTATTGTAGCTAACAGAGAATAAACTATTTTTTATTCGCCTTTGAATATCAGGTTAAAAATGTCAATATTTATTTAGGTACCTATAAATGTCAATTTGTTTTTAGATTTTATTTAATGTTTTATCCTATATTGACGTATACAGAGGAAAAATGTATAATATTAATTCATGTAAAATGAATCTTTTGAAATGTTGGTTTTACATCGCTTTAAAAATGGAATAAAGCACAGCACTCAGTTCTACGCACAATTTACGTACGTATACAATTTTTGTATATATTAGCATACATAAATATCAAGTATGTACGTTTCGTTCGTTGAGCGATTATGATCAATTTAATCAACAACTATAGTTATCTCAAGATGTGGGTTTATTGAATATCCACAACAGATTCACCTTATTCTCGTTAATAGATAGATATATATTAGAAACCCATATATATACTAAATTTTTAATTTCCGACGGAACAGAATTGTACTATAAATTTATTGTTGTGTATATCGTGTATCTGGTTGAGATGTCGTAGTTCCCAAATACAATAAACGGTTGAACCGATTTTAATTTTGATTTATTATATTTGTTTTAAAAGGCTTTAATTTTAAAAAAATCTAACTAAATCAAGTATTAAGAAGTTTAATTTTATAAGAGGTTTTTTAAACTTAAGCCTAGCAGTATCTATTATAAATACAAAATCGTATTTCAAAATCGCCTGCACAAATTGTAGTGAAAGTTGTGAGGAATTGAAGCACCTATTCGGATGTTTCGCAGTTAGTTGTAACTTCACACAGATTGCGCGTATAATCCTACATCAGCTCTAGGAAACTGGGCTCAGCGATTCACTTATTTCATACACACAGAATACATTACATGTTAGAAGGAATTATATGTTGTAATCGACTGCTTTTGTCAATATTCAGGTAAATAAATAGGTAGATAGAAAATCACGGTCTTATATTTAAAGCATTTGTTTTGCAAAAGAAATCTTTTTATCGGGAAAAGTCCTGTTGCAGATATAAATAAATAAAAAATAAAAAATAAAATTAAATTAATTAAGTAATTCAATATTTAAGGTGAGGTGTCTTCCGTTGAGGCATCCCTCAACAATGTCTCCTCATGGGGTGAAAAGAACCTAGTTCAGTTTAACCCCCTGAAGACACAAGTTTGCGCGTTATCCACAAAAAAATCCCATTCATCGTATCACCAGTCTTTCAGAACATTCCCCTTACAGCCGCGCCCAGTATCAGTATATTGGGCCTCAATGTTTCGAGTGACTGCCAGTATCGCGATCATTTGGAAAGCAAGGCCAAGTTGGCCTCGAAGAAACTGGGGGTCATCAACAGAGCGAGACGGTACTTCACGCCAAAACACCGTTTGGCCCTATATAGGGCCCAGGTTCGGCCTCATATGGAGTACTGTTCTCATCTCTGGGCTGGTGCACCCCAGTATCAGCTTGAACCATTTGATCGCATACAACGTAGAGCCATTCGAATCATTGGGGACCCAATAATCTGTGAAAGGCTTGATACTTTGGCTTTGCGTAGAGACGTTTCCTCGCTGTGCGTTCTCTATTGCATTTATCATGGGGAGTGTTCTGAAGAACTGTTTGACCTGTTACCTGCCGCCGAATTTTCTAACCGCACAGTACGACATAAGCTGAAATATCATCCACACCACCTGGATACGTGGCAATCCACTACTGTGCGGTTTCGTAGGAACTTCCTTCCACGCACCACGGAACTGTGGAATGGCCTACCCGCGGCAGTGTTTCCAGGTCGATATGACATGGGTACCTTCAAAAAGCGCGTCTATCTCCACCTTAAAGGCCGGCAACGCACCTGTAGCTCCTCTGGTGTTGCACGGGGCCGTGGGCGGCGGTAATCACTTACCATCAGGTGACCCGAACGCTCGTTTGCCTTGTCCTTTTACATAAAAAAAAAAATAAAAAAAAAAAGAGACACGACACAATATTTAACGTATATAAAAATGTAAAATGAAGGAAACTTATAATCTTTATTAAATGACTTGATATTTTAAATGTGCTACTTTAAAAATAATATTGCTGATATTACACATCCGTTTAAAAAAATTGAATTATACATATTAAAGATTTTTTTTTGTACTATAATATTACAATGAAAACCTTAATGCTCATTTTTCTTTTAAATGCTAAAGAAATTCCAGAACAAGCTCCCTATGCAATGTTTCTACTGTAAAAAGACAATTAGGTTTCAATACAACATGTTTTACATATTCAGCTATCCACATCAACCACACATAAGTAGGGTTGATATAAAAACAACATAATTCTTGGGGCCATCGTGGCGCTTTGGGACAGCATCTGCGATTACAGGCCAAGTTTATTACAAAAAATAAAATTATTAAAAACGAATTATCTAAGTGCGTGGAATAATTCACGAAAAGTGGAACCATTTCTGGCCCGTTCGAGACAGTTAAATTTTGGACTAAAAATTGGGATGTCCCGCCAACATCGGGGCATCTGGCAAAGCTAACTTCATCCCCACATTTGTAGACATAATCCAGTGTCCAATAATATAGTTTCTTGATTAAGGATTTCAGCATGACAAAATATAAAGCTAAAAAACACAAAAGTAATTTTTAAAGGACTTTATTTCCAAATTTAGTATTAAGAAATTACAAAAAATCGTAGTAATTAATATGAATAATAAATAGGCAACAAGAAGCAACAACTTTCTTAAGACATAAATAAATTGAATCAATCGTTTAAAATTTGTGGAAAACGTGTTCAAGTAGCAAGTCGTGCTGGCTCATAACAAGATGGTTTCGTCAAAGCGGCCTTCGAAAAATCTGCCTATTTTTGTTATCTAATTATTACACCCTACCTGGTTCACCATTGAGAGTGTTCGAAATCTTTCTAATATATTTTAGCACATTTTTTGTTGGAAATACCATTGTTAAACGCACAAACATAATATTGATAAATATAAAATATATATATATATAATCGAATCAAGTCAGCTTCACGCTGTATCCCGCACACAACAGGCAGAGGAAAGCTAGTATTAAAAAATTCCGTTCCCCACTTTCTGCTAAATTCTGAAGGCATTTCGTGTTAAGTGACGGAACTCAACGCCTCGACACCAGAGCGAAGAAAAGAAAATATATATGTAAATTTAATTTCCTCGAGTGGGAATCGAACCCACAACCAGTTGATTTTACAATCACATTTTATCCCTTTGCGTTACGACTGGCCTCTCAATAAGAAAACAATGGAGTAATTAAAAAGTCTATTTTTAGATAATATAAAATATTTCGATGAACCGATAGAGATTTCAATTTCCTTTAGTCACGTGCACGGGGATATCAGATCAAGCGGTTGGCTCAGTCGGTAATGAGCGGGCGGATGGCAATTTTGCTAGATGGGCTTTTGGTTACCTACTCGAGTTTGTTTTACGTCAAAGCTTTTTTAATATGGATCTTGTAAAATTGGCTATAGAATTACATTTAGTACATAAAGCTTTAAAAAAGCCCTTTCTGTTTGTGGTCTTTATTGTTTATTAATGACCAAAATATTGACGAGGCTCACGGCTTTATTTGGAACGGAATTGTTTATATTAAAATACGTGATTACTCAGAGGTATAAAAAATATGTTTTATTATTTTTGATATTGACTTTTAAAATAATAAAAACAATAATTTTAGGCCAATCGTGGCGCAGCGGCACAAAGTGTGACTGTAAAACCAACCGACTGGTTGTGGATCGCCACTAGAGGAGATGAAATATTTACTTAAGTTTATATTTCCATTTCTTCGCTCTGGTGTCAAGGCAAAGCAAGCGTTGAATTCTGCCACTCGATACGCAATGCCTCCAGAATTTTGCAGAAAGTGGAGAACGGAGTTAACATAAGGTTCCCTCTGCCTACCCTGCTGTATACGGTATGCAGCGTGAAGCTGATTTATTTATTTTTATAATTTCATAAGCTTGTTTTACTTTTAAAGACTTTTTAGACCGACGACTGAAATAAAAACCTATAGCCCTTCATATAATCGACATTCAAAACACTATTTATCTCTAAACGATTTATTATTATCAACTTAACTAAAACGATTTTAACTGCAAGGTATATTGCAATAAAATAATATTTGATTTATGTTAGCATAATTTACTGCGCGGCGCATCGCACCGTCTCCCGAGAATAGAGTTAACCTGTTTAAACATGCATCGAACATTATTTTATTCAGAGGTCGGCTATAGTGAAGTTTTCTTCGTAAAATAATAATATAATTTCATATACGCTATCAATTTACTTATAAGTAATTGTAGTAGTATTGTCTATGAAGTATATTTTGGTACATTCACATCACAAATTATTAAGTTTAGTTAAAATTTAAAATTATTGAATTGAATTAAAAAAATATTCTATGTAATATAATAAGCCTATCATTAAATCATAATATGGTATATTATATTAATGACCACCGTTCATAATATCTCTCTAGATAGAATCTCCTGTAGTTTCTACCTTTTATCATTACTATCATATTTGACGTGACCTGACGTCCCGTTTTGAACGAGACTGTTCTGTTTTTCGGTTGTGTCCCGGTGTCCCGAAACGTCTCCGTTTTTCCAGAATGGCATGTAAATTTGGTCGGTTGAAACAAGTTTCTCCGTGATTATCGCAGTATGCTAGTTTTCAAACAACGGAATGTATGAAATTATTTACTATCCGAAAATAAAAATAAACGAAAACACCTTTCTAAATAAAACGAAAGCCATCCAAATAAAACGAAATCACATCTCTAAAAGACGAAAGTACACTTCTAAAAAAACGAAAGTCCTGTTTTAAGCCGACCGAAAGATGGTCACGCTAGTTATATTGCAAATTTACCATGGTAGTGGTCTACACCTGCACTACATTAACCAAAGTAGTCGAGCGCCGGTAAGATATGGAATCTTATAAATTTTATAAGGTATTTTATCAAAATGTTCTATCCTGTGGTAAAAAAACTGATCTTTTAGACGTTCAAAATATAAAGTTATATTTTACACCGTGATTGAAAGATACATAGCAAATTGATACAGGTAATAGAGGAGAGAATTAAATTCCAACAGAATTAAATTCCTGAAATTTTACCGTTTCAGCGATGTTGCTTGATTTCTATTCAAATAAATTATTTGTTTGCGAAGATTATTGGTATTTTTATATGTGTGCCTTATTCAGTTATGTAAATAAAGCCACCTGAATGATGTGATTTTTTGTGAATTGGATGACAAAGTTTGAAAACGTAAAGGAAATGTCACAGGATAAATTTGTCATTATTTTCAGTTGATATTTTTTCAAAATTTTTATATAATAAATTTGGTCCTATTATTTTAAAAAATCAAATCAAATTAAATCAGCTTCACGCTGTATCCCGCAGACAGCAGGGTAGGCAGAGGGAACCTAGTGTTAAGACATTCCGTTCCCCACTTTCTGCCGAATTCTGGAGGTATTGCGTGTTGAGGAGCAGANCCACAACCAGTCGATTTTGCAGTCACACCTCGTGCCGCTGCGCCACGACTGGCCTATTATTTTAAAAACATCTAAATCTTATTTTTGTTGTCTTCTTTTAATTGACGCCAAATAAATGTAATTTTAATAATATTTAATTAACCTATAACGTAACTTACCTTCAAATAAATGAAATTAGAAAGACTATACCTACTACAAGTACCCACTAAACTTACAATAATATCTAATATTCCTATAGATCATATTCTGATTCTTTTCTATTCTTACTCGTGGAACCGGAAAACTGTAACCTCCGGCTTCGAGAAGCTCTGCGATTTTTACATCCGCCCAAGGAATGATTGCTGCTAATTTACTTCAGAGCTGATGATGGAACGTCGAATAGAATATTGAGTCGAAAGGCCTGGCAGGCATTTGTTACCAACTAAACTTAGAATAGCTGAAAACAGTTCTCCTCTCTCTCTCTTTCGAGAGTTGTGACTTCGATACCCTTATTGTGACAGTGAATTATTATTTAGTAATTATTTTTAATTTTCTCGCTCTGTTGACACACGGTGACGCATTGACTTCAATCACTCTACACTCAAAAATGGAGAACATAGTTTGCGTGATAAGACCTGAAGCCAATAAATAAAAAAAAATCAACTTCGATCACTCATAAAATTGCTGCTTACGAGACTTAAGTATTTACACTCGAAGTAACAAGTTGAGTTACGGCATCAACACAGCGAATGTTTTTGGCAAGTGAAACAAAGCACAAAATAAGAAATTAGGAAAATGATCCCTGAGCCATGCTCGCTGAGCGTTACGTTGCGGAAACGCCACGACACGTTAAGGAAATTGCCCTGCATAATATATTTTTTTATATATAAGCTCTTATGCTATATATATTTATAGTAACTTTTGGAATTAGGCTTTAAAAATATTATTTTAAAGTCTAATTTCACACTAAGGAGCATGAGCTAACGTATGGCTTAGTTGGTCAGAGCGCTTGGACGGTTTCCACAGAGGCGTGGGTTCAAATCCCGCTACGTTCAATTTTTTATACTTTCTAATAAGGTTTTTTCTTTATTAAGTGTGGAATAAGGCTTAAAAATGTTAAAAAATATTAACAAAGTTACTATATACCTACGTCCAAATTTTTATACGTTTTCTTAAAGCAACTTTGTTAATATCTCAATACACTATATATATTTACATATACTTTTGATCGCCATTGTAGCGTAGTTGGTATATCCCTAGCTAAAATAGGTCATGGGTTCGAATCCGACCGATCAAATTGGATCAATACATAGATGTATTGATCCAATTTGATTTGCTAAGCTCGTAAAGTTTTCGTGATTGAAATTTCCTTAAAAATTGGATACACACTCCCCATACTGCAAGATAAGTTAAAAAAAATTAAAAACAGATTTCTTGATATACCTACATACAACTCTCACTTACACACGCTTGTAAGCACCATCGAGAATGATGTACCTAAAATAAAAATATACCAAAAACATACTTCAAACTACATTCCAAATCCAAAACATAATTCCTGGCAATTAGAGATTTAATGAAACTGTCACGAAATGATGTTTACTAACACACAGAGACGCCGCCCGCCCGCCCTAGCGCTGAGTGGCCCTATTAATTTTCAGAAAACGTGCCGTGATTAAAACTCGCTGTTGTCTAAATAATTATTTTGTCTAAGTTACTCTTCAATTTAGATATAAATTGCTTAATGTAAAGTGATTTGTGTAGCCGTTTCGTTGTTTGATTATATTGATCTAACCCCTTCGCTGTCTCGCTATGTTTGACGTTTATTACTTACTGTCGAAATAATCTTTTTTTCTACACTGTATTCAACTTGTAGCAGAGCAGGCAGAAAAGGCCTAGTGCTATGACTCCGCTCCCAACATTCCACTTAATTCAAGAGTCTGAAGCATGTTGATTGGCTGAAGTCAACGCCGCTTTGCCTCGACTCGACCTGAAATATTAAATATTTAATTTCCTCTAGTGGGAATCGAACCCAACACAACACAACTTGCCGCGCTTACAATCACACGCGCCACGACTGACATCACTGACTGACGACTAGTCCATAGACTTCAGCGACAACAACTTCTAAGAGTAATACAATAAGATCGATATAATAATAGTGATATAATAATAGAACAGTTGATTCGTTTATACTTACTTATATGTGTTAAACTAATACAAAATATGAAAAGCGTGTGCAGCATTTTGCATTTTGCAGCAGTTGTATATGGGTGACTAAAATATGACCGTATACTTAAATCTAATTAATATTGGCATATTATATTTTTTGATTTTATAAATTAAAAGCATCATAATAAGAAATAATGCGCTAATGTTCTTTAATTTTCCTTATTATCGTTCAATTTTTGACATAATCAACAGTTTTGGGGGCCGAGTGTTTTATCACTAGGCTCGCTCTGCCTACTCGCATTTAGCACATGCAGGATACAGTGTGAAACTGATTTTTTTTTACTTAAAGTGAACTATAAAAGCGCAAGTAATTATTGTCCTTGTTAATTTCTTTCGAATGTACTATTATAAAAAAGTTTAATAGCTAAATATTATAAATTTCAGAGTCATAAAATATTATACAGATTCGTTATGGAATATACCGAAACTTCCGAAGGTCTCATTTTGTTGAAATGTTATTCTAAAAACTCATTATCGCCCTAACCGACCGAGCAATCTTATTAATCTTCAGCTTGGAAATTGAAAATCTTGAATATTATGAAACAATTAACACGTTCTCTTCCTGCCCGTCCACCTAATTGGTACTAATCAAAGTACTTTTTTACTAAAAAATCCAAAATTGTACCAAATTATAGAATTAAAAATTATAAAAAAAAACTTTTATTTTAAAAGATAAACACATGAAAAATGTGTATAAACATCAGCTTCACGCTGTATCCCGCACACAGTAGGGTAGGCAGAGGGAACCTAATGTTAAGAACTCCGTTCCCCACTTTCTGCCGAATTCTGGAGACATTGCGTGTTGAGTGGCAGAACTCAACGCCGCGCTTAGCCTAGACACCAGAGCGAAGAAATGGAAATATAAATTTAAGTAAATATTTCATCTCCTCGAGTGGGGATCGAACCCACAACCAGTTGGTTTTACAGTCACACTTCGTGCAGCTGCGCCACGACTGGCCTCATAATACTGGCGTGTATAAACATTTTAAAAGAAAAGAAAATTGTACAGGAATAATATCACAAGCACAACACTACACAAACTCTAGTTTAAGGACAAGTATACAAGAATATTTTTAATATACTTGGGTTTTATTGTATAAAATGTAACAAAGAAATATATATATATTATTACTTGGAAGTTCAAATTTAATTCAGTCTGAATGCAGGCCATTTTAATTCATTTATTTGAACGTATGTATCAAAAAGAAATTCAATTGCTACTTTACTTTCATATAATACAAAGCAGAACTATACAAAATCACGTTTGAGTCGCAACAAGTTAGTAACTTTGAACAACTCATACTGCCATACACATACATTTCAAAGAGAAAACGTGTTCGAGAAAATGAATAAAACGAAAAAAAAAATGTACATTGCAACGAAATAAAAAAAAACCCAACACCGATTCAAAACTTCCTGAATACAGATACCTTAATCTCTGTTGTCTCTTTGTGATTAAAATTATACAGGGTGAGAGCAAAGAGTTTGAAACGAGACCTCCAACTTATGCGCCGTAGTTCGCGAACAGGTTCGAAGGCACAAAATAAACAAGCTGGGCGCAGGTTAATGTAAAAACTTCTAGCAACGGTGTATTGCTCGCTTCCCAAACATCAAGGATCGAGTACATTTCGACATTGTTTGGCCCAGAGCGTTTCTGTTCACTTCTCTGTTTCACTTTGCTTACTTTCAAATGCAGTGAATAATAATAATAGTGACTTAGTTAGCTTTTACATTTATATTTTCATTTCTTCGCTCTGGTGTCGAGGGGAAAGCGCGGCGTTGAGTTCCGCCACTCAACACGCAATGCCTCCAAAACTCGGCGGAAATTGGGGAATGGAGTGTCTTAACACTAGGTTCCCTCTGCCTACCCTCCTGTGTGCGGGATACAGCATGAAGCTGATTTAAATAAGTAAATACAACTGTCTTATGCTACGACGTAGAAGCACAGTGACTAGAAACAAATGTCTCGTTGTTAACTCATTATATACTCAAAAATATATGTAAATATGGATTTATATTAATTTATATACACTAAATTTCTCATTAGCTATAATTGTAATCCTGTTCTGGTATCTCAAGAGGGCTTCTCTTTCAGCTTTGTTTATAAGTTCTGTTTTCAAAGCTCTTTTACTTTGTACGTATTCATTTCTGTAAAATGAATATGCAAGACATTCTGTATTGTCTTTTGGAGAGCGGCCAACGGTTCGCGACTCGGTGATATTTTTTAAATTCAATTTCGGTGAAGCCGCAGGGCTCTATACAGTCGGCTTAATGTGCACCAGGTGAACGTTTAAATGAGATACGGTCCAACTACCCTCATATTTATATTTCTATAAGTATTAAAGTTAATCGGTTGCATTACATTTTCATAAATAGCTCTATATTAAAATAAATATTTATATTTAGTAAATTAGAAAGCTTATTTTACTTACGAATACGATGTTTTGCGAAGGATTTTGTCGTAAAACAAGTAGCTTTGCGTTATTTACCTTGTGAAATTGCGGTAGCGCTGGAGTGTGGCACGAGAAATATATAAAAATGATAATTTTCTCTCGTTTTTCTTACATGTTTACAAAATAAAAATAAATATCCCAAGCTAATTTTTATACTAATTTGAAAGGATGACAAAAAATGGTAAATCCACTATGATAAACAACTTTGGCAATCGAACATATTTCACTCAAAATATATGTAAAATACTTTTAATGTATATATATTATATATAAAACACTTTCAATGTTTATCGTTAATTTAAGATTGTATAACGCCACACCATCTATATTCAATTCGGAAAGGCAAAAATACTATACAGGATGGAAGAGGCAGCGCTCCTTTTACAGAAACAACATATAGGGTAAAATATTTCAAACCCATACCTAAAGAAATTGATCAAGATAACTCAACAGTTTAGATGTAAGATTATTTTTCATTTCACGATTTTTATCCATACTTATATTTCGTGTGACGCAGTTACGCATAGATACCAATAACGTAAACGCCTACTACTACAAAAATACTACTAAAGGTTAAACAACCTTGAACTTTGCCGCCAATACCTAGGACTATACTACGTATATTAAAATTAGCGCTTTATTTTACTTTTCAAAATATTATTTTCATACTAACATTTACGTATATTTAGTATACATAGAATCCTGTGAGACGCTGAAGTCGTCGCCTCCTGAAAGCCGCGTTAATTACGACTTTTCTCGCAGGTCTAGTTGAAAAATAAACTATCTCTGGCCTTTATTACATAGTTTAATTTACTTTAATCCACAGCAGGTAAACGAGTTTATAGAAGTTCCGTTGTTCTCATTACGGTGGTCTCAACAGCTGAATGATACTTGCAATTGAAATTTACGTCGCACTCTTTCAGGATTTATGATATTTTTTTAATTATGTGCCTTTTTTCTTATTCATTTGATTTTTTTTCGTTCAGAGAACTGTGTAATATGTGTATTTACAGTATATTTTTTTCTATATTTGTAAAAATAACTTACCAATATGACGGAGAAGGGTCAAAAATTATGAAGCTCATGTGACGTAATTTATAAATGGGATGTTTTAAGTGATATAAATAAACAAATTTAGGTTCTAATAGTAATCATTTTATGAATATAATAGAGTATAATGTAGATTTTTATACTATTTAATAAATCAGTAACTTATGTGCTGTTTAAGAATTACCAATATAAAAAAAAATCGTTATAAACCGTACAATAGCTGCCTATAACCTATTAGCATATTAAGGCGAATATAGAAATTCAATTGATGGACCTTTTGTTTGTTTTGTATACATTTTGTACCAAAATTTCAAATTGGATTATTAAATTCCAGCGGGAACATTATATAAGCATTTGACACAGTAAAGTTATAAATCTATATAAAAGGAACTTTTCCGTTAGAATGATTGACTGACATATCAAAGACCGGTCCAAACTGCTACCTGAAACTTGAAATTTTGATATTGCATGGATTTTCTTCAGAAAGCATTGCTTTAGGCGCAATACAATTTCAATTAAAAGAATGAAAAATAATTATGGGTTTAGTATGATTTTTTTATTCTTTCCAATATTATAATAATTCACTTAAACGACTTGCAAATGTAATGTCATTGTATTATAAAAAAAATTAGCTTTACGCTGTATCCCGCACACAGCAGTGTAGACAAAGAGAACCTAGTGTTAAGACACCCCGTTCCCTACTTGATGCCGAATTCTGGAAGCACTGCGTGTTGAGTGGCAGTAGTCAACGCCGCGCTTTGCCTCGACACCAGAGCGAAGAAATGGAAATACAAATTTAAGTTAATATTTCATCAAATCGAGTGGGAACCGAACCCACAACCAGTCGGTTTTACAGTCACACTTTGTGCCGCTGCGCCACGACTGGCCACATTGTATTATATAATCGTTTTATTTTGTATTTAGTATAAAAGAGAAGTGTTTATAGATTTGATCCATTCACTTCCATCAAATTATATTGTCATTGAAATCAGCGAAATGGTTTTTATTGAAAGGTTTACATTCAATCTGGAGAAGCATTTTCTCCCTAACTTTCATACACCATTTATTCTGGGGTTCTGTTTGCGTTTCACTCGAATACCGAGCCCGTTCGTGTAGAAAGTTTATTTACCTGTCGCTTCATATGAGCTCACTGATAACAGCTAATTTTCATATGAAAGTTTATTTTTACAATTTTTTTTTTTACTTGACTTGTTATTTTGTTGTTGTGCTTCAAATATTTCGCCAACTGATTTAATGAAATATTTTTCATACTTTGAGTTTTGATAACAATGCTTAGTTAGGAGTGTGGCGTTATAAATTCAAAATGCAGAATGTCTAAGGTAATTTACAAATTATTATTTTTTTATACTTACGCCCACAATGTACAATAAGAGACTGGAGAAATATTAAACATTATTATTATTATTATTATTAAATTCATATAAACAAAGTATATCTTTAAATCGATATTTTTCAATACAAATGGATGAATCAATATGAATGGAATTTTGGATTTTTTAAAAAAATAAATTAGTGTCTAAAATTTTAACTTATTTTATTTATTTCCTCGTAAAATTATTTTAATGTCAATCTCGATACAACTGCAAGAAGAATTAATTATATTGATAACGATTTTGATTTTTATTTCTTCGGACAGATACAACATAATGTCTCTAATAGTGACAGTAAACAGTATCTAGAGAACGGAGTGTCTTAACACTGAGTGAATACTCAAGTAAATACTCGAGTTGGCAGATTGAGAGAGGTGGGTAAAAAGAAAAAATAAAATAATATTTTGTATCATAATTTTTTTTTATAATTAAAGGCCAAAATTTTAAATAGCAAAACAAGATATACACTTTCTCATTACAATAGAGACAATAAGAATTTAGTTCAAAAACCGATTTATTTATTATTCACTATAATATTTACCTAAACGAAGTAGTTTATAATATGTAACTAATTTAATAAATAATTAATATTTAAGTTGAATGAAGCAAAGAAACAATTAAATAATAACAACAGTCAAGGGATGTTCCGAGAATCGTATTTCATTGATATGCTTAAACATTGTTGTTTGTTGCTATTGTAACTACTTTTGTGTACAGAATAATGTTCTCTATTACTAACGAAATAGTGATCAATAATCTGAAGTAAAACAATCTTAAGGCTTTGCAATCGAACGGCGGCAATCTCTCGACCCTATGGAGGCCACTTGATCGGGATCTTCATCTGAAATCACTTTGAGACAACAACATTACAACAATGGACGAGTTTCGAGAATTTGCAAAAAATTATTTATAAATGGAGCTTGGGCTTTGTCCGGGTTTTCACTTTAATTTAAGTAAATAATAATAATAATAAATATCCCTAATAATGCTTATGTTTGATTAGGTAATATCGAATTTACAATGTGAGTTCTAGGATTGTGATGATATATGAAAAATTTATTGTCACTTAGGGTATTGTACCAATTTCAAGATAGTAGTGCAACGAAGATTACAGTACTCATAAAAAATTACACATTTAAATTTGCGGGCTGATGCACTCGTTTTGCAAGAAATTAACTATAATTATAAATTTGTAATGTATTTTCGCGAGATAAATAGTCTTGACAGACGGACTTCAGGGTGATGATATAAGGATTTCGTTTTATTCCTTATGAGGTATGAAACCCTGAAAATGATTAGATACATTGACAAACCTTTATAATATAAAAGTCCGCATTAATTAAACACTTCGCTATATCTATGTCAAGGCATTATCGTTATCGCATACTTTAATTCTAGAGCAAATAGTATGAAATTATAATGATGTTCTTAATAATATATTATAGAAATATGCGACAAGCCTTCATGTGCTATTATATTTTATATTTTTTTAGTTTGTTATTATTTATTTATTATAATAATAAAATAATATGAGATTCTTCTTCATTGTTTTACCTTTTTCTTGCTATTTGATTTGTTAGTCTCCACATATTCAATTCTATTGAAATAATAATATCCACCATTTTTTTATACCTTAACGTTGTGCTTACCTATAAAACCCTTAAACTGGAAGCAAAATTAAATGTCAATCAAATGCCACGAGATCTTTTGTTTGCTGAATGCTACAAAATGGAATTTTGGAATTACATCAGCTTCTGTATTCAATTTCATATAATCCTTATTTATTTTACATGAGGTTTTAGAATATTCTACAGATGTGTAGAAAAAAAAATAATAAAATTTTATATAAGTAAAAATCATTTTTGATAAGTTAATTACTATTTTAATAATTTCGATAATGCATAATGGGGAAGTGTCCAGTGAGAATGGAGTGTCTTAAGACTAGGTTCCCTATATATACCTATATAAACCGCTTGCACATAGCAGGATGCAGCGTGAAGCTGAAAAAAAACCGGTTAAGTTCGAGTCGGACTTGCTTATCGAGGCTTCTATACGTATTGCAGGATTGTAGGTCAACGAGAAGTATAACTTACTCGTATAGTAGTTGATTCACTTAAGTTTGCGGCCATATGCACTCATTTTATATGAAATGAACTACAAACTTATGTTTGTAAAGATTCTTTTAAATGAAATATCTGTCCCCTTCACTTTTCGGATTTTTTCTTTTGTTCTATTGTAAAGTCTCACTTCGTGCGAAATTTCATAACTATAGTCAATATATGGGAAACACGGGTTTTGATTACGCGGCAAATTTCATATGAATTGCAGCAAAATCGATGCATAAATTCTTGTATTCCTTGAAACTTGATTGTTTCTGGTTATCAAGGGATCATAGACCTGAATATATGATATTAGTTTCGACAAGATAGCTCCACGGACCTTAAGATAAATGTACTTAAAAGAAGATCAGACGGACAACAAAGTGATCCTAATAGTGTTCCATTTTTACCTCTTGAGATACGTAACCCTAAAAATATAATATATTCAGG
>JAAIXJ010000100.1:2138625-2324407 GCA_013403705.1 Heliconius hermathena
AGCTTACGTATCGCGAGCGTACTGCGAGACGGCATCAGCCACGACATAGTTAATGTCGCTATAACAGTTCGCATAAGCCCATCACGTCAGCTTCCGCGACGTCAAGCAACATTCAATATCATAATATTGGTCAAAGATCACTTGGATCCACAATATGTGTCGCCCCTACACATATATTGCCTTTATAAGAAATTCGATCCTAAAAGATCGTGCCATCATAGGCTTCAAATTATTATATTATATTTATAATGTGTTTGGTACGAGTCTTTATGTGCATCATATTTATTAGTACCGTAGTACTTAAGAGTTCGACTCGACCGCTGCCTTCCAGCATCACCACCACCTATATAGACAGAACGACGGTCGCGACACTCGGGACGACAATACACGAACTCGTCTCGATTAATATTTTATTCAAAATATATAGTTTGTATTATTCATAATTAACTATGTTATTTATGTATATTGCCATGCATATTTTATTTTATTTATTTATTTATTTTTAACTTATCCTCAAGGTACATACTGTTACAGCGGAGAGCTGGAAAGGACATAAAATAGTACTCACTGTGTTCTTAATTTTTAATAATGTTTTCAGATATTCGGGTCATAAACACAAAACGAAAAATGTGAACCTTTATTTTAGAAAGTTGGTAAAATCAAATCACTATATGTGTGAGGCGTGAACTCCTCGAAACGCCGTTGACACGGACGCTTCGGATAATCTCATTGAAAGATTTGATTTTCCGCTAAATTTGATAAAAGTAATGAAACAGTCCCCGAGTGCCAGCCCGATTCCAGACTCGAAAGATTGTAAGAAACTAGATTGTAATATGTACGACTACGCTCCCAAATACACAAAAGACTATCATCGAATTGTACAAGCTTTTAGTAGTGTAATTTTTATACGACTTCATGAGACGTTTCTTAAATCCATCATTTACTAGAATTTTTAGCAGTCTCAGACTGTAGCACGACAGGTTATGGGTTCGATCCTCAATCGAGGAAATGAAATAATTATTATTTACATTTTTTCCCTCTGGTGACGAGTTCCGCTACTCAACACGCAATTCCTTCTGAATTAGGTGAAAAGTGGCAGGCGGAGTGTCTTAACACTAGGCTCCCTCTGCCAACCCCGCTAGATGCAAGATACAGCATAAAGCTGATAAAAAAAATACTTAAAGATAATAAATAATAATACTACAGATAAAGATATTATCGTTAATATAATAACTCCATCAATTTGAAATATATGCTAAAACGTACATATTTAATAATATTGCGAAAGGAGATAAAAGAAGCATCGACTATGAGTTCTATGCAATTTAATCTGCAAAACTATTGCTTAGCTTTCCTAACAAAGAATGACAGTTTATTCACTCCGTATACGAATGACTGTTGAGTTTTTTATTTGCTCGCGTGTGCGTTGTTATATTTATTTATAACTAGCTGCACCCGCGCGGCTTCGCCCGCTAGAATATATTTTTTAATATTAATTATATTAAAGGAAAACTTATTGAATATTTTAGTATAGTTATCTATACTGTTATTACAATTAATAACGAAATTAGAATCTTTTGAGATTTTATTTGCATTTGCTTGCTAAAATTATCGTATTTAATAAAAAAAAAAGTTCAATTATTTCCCATTTATCGTTTATAGCATGCTTTTTTTCTTTTGATGATTTTCTATAATATTGCATCACAATCACCTCTATCTTTCAGTTCAGTAAAAGTCCTAAAAAATCTGTTCACTTCTTACGGCCAATAGCCTCGACACAGATAGACTGACAAAAACATTAAAATTATTTGCTTGTTGCTTAGTATCATGTAAATAACTAATGAAATCACAGACAGATATTTTGAAATCAGAGACTTATATTTTATTTATATATATCTACAGACAAAGAGCGATACGTACTGATTAGAAACCATAGTCGATGAATATTTATTATTCACGTTTTTTTAATACATAGTAATAAACATGTTATACATAAAATTTCACTTTAAATGTTAGCTATCGTAGATTCTATCGACTGTATTTCGCTAGTGTATTCCTCTTATTCAATTTGAGAACGAATCAGTTCCGCCAACCCGATTATATTTCATGTCAGGATTTATATACTTATAGGAGTGCTTTTGAATTGCTGAATTTTTTATTTACTTATAAATTGAGTTTTTTTTATACTTTTATTTTTTGTATACCAAAAATTTCCTTTATATTTTATTACTACCATTTTATGTACATACGTTTTACATAGCACCGCACATATCGCACCTTTAGGAATATAGTGACCTAATCAAAAAAACCATAATTTTGAGTTTTTGTCAGAAATTGACCTTGTTCTCCGCTTTCCGCCGGCCTTTGGAGGCGGAAAGCGGAGAACAACCAAGTGTCTTAATTCTAAGTTCTCTCTGCCTACCCTGCTTTGTACAGCGTCGTTTTAGGTCAATTTCTGACAAAAAGTCACTATAATTCTAAAGGTGCGATATGGCACCTTATATATAGCTTTTAACTCCTTCTCCTTTATTAATTTGTTAGAAAATATTTAAATTTCAAATGAAAAAAAATATTTTCGTGGAAGTGGAAAAATGCTAATTTGAAATTTAAAATTGTTCATTTAATATTTAAAATTATAAAATTTAAATGTAAAGTCGGTTGTAATGTCGGTTTGAATTTTGGTTTCTTGGAAAAAGCGTGCGCGGGTAAGTGAGCGTATTACAATTAAGCAAAGCGAATTTGTTAAAAAAAAATTTGTTACTTAAAAGTTTTAGTTTTACTTTCCTTTATTAGGGATATGCTTATAATTAAGTTTGATCTCAAGCCGAAGTGCCTTATTTTTATTTATATTCAAAGAAATGTAGATTACCTAAATGGTAATCTAAGCTAAAAAAGTTTAATTTTGTTAATACAACCAAAGCTTTCACTTAACCTTCTGTTTACTCCAAAAGTACGCGCATACTTAATCGTTATTCGGGGCAAGTGTACGTATTCCGATTTTCATTTATGTTTTAATATTTTGTAAAAAAACTAAGAAAAACAATAAAATTAGCATTATTTCGAAATAACTCATTTATTTTTCTATTTTTACAATTATATTGTAGTGTCTCGTTGTCTAAACGTCAAATTGCGCCCACTTGTTCCGAACCATAGAATAGAAGAACAATTCAGATGTAACATAAAATTAAATCATTAAGAAGTCTGATGTTATTAGTCAGAATATACTATAAACGCTTTTAAACGTTTCATACATCTAAAATAGTTAGCTACAGGAAGTTCAAAAGCAAATTCAACTCGTACTGTAACTAACGTAGTATTTCATTTTAGTATTTCTATACTAAATATATATTGATATAAAATATTTAATATAAACCAGTGCATTACAGTACTTGGGTATTATAATCTATTAACGAATATATTATATAAATATTGAGGCTCTAAAAATATATTAAATAAAATGTAAGTATATAAGGCACTGAAGAGCGGTCATATAATTGAAGTGCTTACTCCTAAGTCGAGTTTATTGGATCACAGCATACATTGGTCCTGAAAGCGACTAGTGCTTCCGATAATAGGTGTGCTTAGCGTGAGCACGACACACATTTCTTGGTAAATATTTACTCAATAATTGCACATCACCCGTGACATCAGCTTCACGCTATATCCCGCACACGGGGTAGGCAGAGAGAACCTAGTGTTAAGATATTCCGTTCCTCACTTCCGGCCAATTTCTGGAGGTATTGTGTGAGTGGCGGAATTCAAAGTCACGCTTTACCTCGATTTCCACTCGAAGAAATGAAATATTTAATATTTTCATCATCAGAAATCGAACCCCCTACCTATCGCCTTTACAGTCACACTTTGTGCCCCCGGGCCACGACTGACCTCCCAATGCCCATGACATCTATAGAATAAATATTCGCTGCTCAAAGGAATGTACAGATGAGGTACAGATGGCTACTCGTTGGTTTCATTTATTGCCTTTGGAAGGCGAATGACAAAGAGGCCAGGTGAGTGGCCCACCGTACAGGATACCTTACGCTCGAAGCATCTCTTTATTGGACGAAATTGTGCCTTATTGCTTTGTTTACGCATAACTTCGGGATTCTCAGAATATTTTTGTAAAGCATCGTTATTACTTCTCATGATATGAAATGTTGTGCAAAATAAAATATTACTTTTCGATACTTATGAAGTTAATCAATTTCCTATAATCTATAAAATATTAATGTATCTGTTTTGACTTTAAATATTATAACATTTAAAAATAAAATGCATTTTTATATGGTAGGTATAAAAGTATGTCTTTTAATATATCTATTTGAAGTTTGTGTTGTCCTTCTTCTTCTTGTGAAATTTTGATAAAAAAGTCTAAGAAAATTCATCTAAGTTATTTAGTAATTTCAAGAAAAAAAATCTGTAAATAACTGTTTTATGATTTAATAAAGCGAATAGATAAAGCCTTGTAAGATATTATTAAAATTTAACCATCCCATCGTTTATGAAATTCAACCTTCTCATAATTTTAATAAGGTTTGCGGCTTACCTTGGTAACTTACATTACCCAAATTACACAAAGATTAAATTACACATAGTTCTAGAACTCATTTGTAGGAACCATGTATACGAAGTTACCTTAGCTATGTATTATACGAGTACTTATTTGACAGGCGTGTTTCACTAAGAGTTAACGCTGGCTCACCGTGTATTACGTCAATACTTCTGACCTTACTTTTCTAATATTCACTACGATCTCGTTGTGCTTTGAGAATATAATAGTATTTAATTAAGTTCCCGTAACCTAACCTACAAATACGGAAAGAAAATTGAGTATATAAATAGATGGCAGCACGTAAGCTTTGAAAGCTATAGCATACCTACTGAAACAACCATCCTCGGGATAATACCTACGCCGTTTATAGAAAAAACAAATTCAATTTATAACATAACAGCTTCTATTGATGGAAAAAATCAAATTTTACCTAAACAATACGACGTGTGACAGTGTCTGATAAAATAGAAATTTTGTCAACGTTAACAGCTATGTAGATACAAAAAGTCACATCGTTTTTATTTAAAAAATCAAAATTTTGTTCTACAAGTTTGTACAAATTTTTTTATAACGTATTACAGAAATTATATATCTAACATAAATGATTACCTTACAACAATTTTGGAATAATAATTAATAATAAAAATTATTAAGAACAGAGTGTCTTAACACTAGGTTCCCTCTGCCTACCTTGCTGTGTGCGAGATACAGCGTGAAGCTGATTTATTTAATTTTTTAATACAAATTATTAATAATGTCCCACTAATATACAGGGTAGGCTACGACATTTAAATACGTATATTAAATACATTACTCCACTCATTACTAACTGCTAACCACTACAATAGCTTTGAAACAAAACATTAACAATATTTTGTTAAAATAATAGATTTAATAAAACCAGTTAAAGTGTAATATAAGTTAGCCGCTCTAAATTGCCTTATCATTTTGTATCAAATAAAATCGGTTTCTTAGGGCAAGCTCAATCGCTTCATGTTTATTTATTAGATCCTTAAAGGATGCTTAATAATATGCTGGGTTTAAGGAATTTAGAATTTTGCATAACAATTAGCTTTATGAAATTACACTTTGGTAAATCCATTTTGTTATTTAGGCCGGAACATTTAGTAGGTTGTTTATCTATAATGACTTTTTAATATTCTTTGCGTTGAGATTATCCGGATTTATCTTAGCTCAACTTTGGCCGATTTTATAAGCGTCTTTTACGAATTTGTATTATAGTATTTTAATTTTAATATGTATATGTATTTTTTTTTTATTTTCCACAATAGATATTTCCGAAATTTATATTTTCTGAACCTGTCATAGAAAAATTTTAAATATTCTTTACATTTATTAATTCACATAAATATTTACATCGTATTATGATTTAAATAATAATTGAGGCCAGTCGTGGCGAAGGGGCATAAAGTGTGACTAAAACCGACTGGTTGTGGGTTCGATTCCAACTCGAGGAGATGAAATATTTAAATTTATATTTCCATTTCTTCGCTCTGGTGTCGAGGACAAGCACGGCATTGAGTTCTGCCACTCAACACGTAATGCCTCCAGAATTCAGCAGAAATTGGTGGCGGCAGAACGTAGTGTCTTAACACTAAGTTCCCTCTGCCTACCCTGCAGTGTGCGGGATACGGCGTGAAGCTGATTTTTTATAAATAATACGAATTATTAGAATAATCAATAGTAATTGCTTAACTATGGTTAAAATATATTAATTTTGACGCTGTTTCAGTTTAGGCACACCTATTTAATAATTATATATTACGAGGTCTACCTATACAGGGGTGTTCGCAACGGCTATATTTTGTAGATGTTATACATATAAACGATTTTTTTGTTATTTTAATTTTTTTGTTATTTTTTATGCTATATTATATATACTAATAAATATAGTTCTTATTTAATGAAGTTAAAGCATAACTTAGAATGTGAAAAATGTTCCTAAATTCGTTAAAAGTGATTCGTCAAAGATTAATAAAAAAAAATTAAAGTTTTATCAGAAGGTAAAAAGATATACTAAAAGTAATAATTTTCTGAAATTTAAAAGCTCGTGGCGCAAAAAGAAATATTTTAGTTTTAATTTTCTCTTTTTTTAATGCACTACACAGCTTTCACAATTTCATAAAATTATTGTTCTCATTTTAATATATCTTACCTTTTGAAAATAGCAGATTTCTAAAATTGTTTTTTTAATTAATATGTTAGTTTTTACTTTTTAGGTTTTTCTTTATCTTCTCATTTCATTAATGCATCTACCTATACCTACCTATAAACTACATTTTCAGGTGCTCGATTTCATTTTCACCATTTTTGCTTGCCCATGACAAAACTAGTCTAAGCATCACCTGTCTATTATTCTTAGTTCAGAAGTTCCTTTATCCACATTCTACTCCATATCCAGTCTATGGTTGTTTTTTTGTATGGTGTATTGTATTTTACAAATCAAGCCCTTTCATTTGATGCCCATATTAGGTCGTGCAAAAATTCATCGTGAAATCCACTACCATTCTGGATTAATAACAATATTGATTATATGTCATTATATTATCATCAGAACCGAAGTAGTCCAAATTTCAGCTCAATCGGACACTGAAACATTAATCAAATCGAACTTCCAAGATTTCAGGTAAATTAACTAAAATGGCAAGTTAAGTAAAAACTTGTACAAAATTCACTTTTATAACAAGTATAAATAAATAATAGGTTAATACGCTAGTTAAAAATAATACACAATACATACATATATATAATTAAAGAACTCACATGAAAGACAAATGGAATTCAGAACACATCACTCCATTCTCCATTGCTTATTGTTCCAAAACGGCAAGACGACATTATCCTTTTATATTGCAAAACTAGTTTTCATATCCGTTCTCTATGGAAGCGATAGCACTGTCAATCTGTAGAGAAGTCACTGAATACGAGAATATACTAAGTCGAAGCATGACACTATCTAAGTCACTGACAGTGACAAGTGCTTCCGTAAGTGGCCGTTGTGTCTAACAAAGACTACTTCGCCACTATCGCATTACGAACATCTTTCTATTTGATTTGTAAAGGTTTCCTGCCATCCTCATTCGATACTTTGTCAACTATCAACTGTCAACGCAATTGTTGTTTGCCAGTTCTAACAGTTTCAGATTAGGCTTTTCATTTGGTTTCCTTTATTTATCAAATACAAACGTTAAACGTTTAGCCAATCAGTACCTGTATTTAATTTCACATTTCATCTTTAATTTTTCATTTCGTATGTAAACTCCTAGGCCGTGGCGCAGGGGCACAAAGTGTGACTGTAAAATCGACTGGTTGTGGGTTCGATCCCCACTCGAGAAAATGAAATATTTATTTACATTTATATTTTCATTTCTACGCTGATGATATTTTTTTATTTAATTATATAAAGTATTAATTACAACTAACATTGTCTTAAATTTTGAATGTTGATGAGGTCGTAAAATAGTAGCGATTTCATCATTATGAAAGTTTTCTCATTGTCCCGAAGCAAGTAGTTTTGTAATTATTCAAATTAGCCGAAACAAAGCAATGGAAACATCAAGCACATTTGACCTCCTCCTTGTCTTTGAATATACTTAGTTTATACTTTAATATTGTTTTATTGTGTTTTAAATTTTTGTATAATATATTAAATACATACATATAGTAAGCGTAGCAAGGCGTAGGCTTTTATTTAAGTATTTTTTTAAATATTATTTTTGCTACCAACAATATGTAGAATTGAAATATAATTACTTTAAACGTCTTCCACTTGGTTTTTAAAATATAGATACCTACATATTTTAAAATTCAAATTTTTCTTTTATATACTTACAAACGATTTAAAGTATAATGTACAAACTACGAACTATAATGTTGAACGTTATAACAAGATATATTCAAGACATTTTATTTCAAAGAGACATTTTCAAAAGACCATATAAAATATTATAAGGTGTCATAATATGCAGTAAGAATTTCAGATTCTCTCGTACAAACGTCTCGCGATGTAATGCCTTGCCGACGACTACCTTGATAAACACTTTGAATACTTCAGTGAACATTATAAAATGACTTCAACATTTACATTAAATACGTGTTAAATTATTTAACACATTTTATCAGTAACATGAACTTGTGTAATATATTTTATAAGTAAAATATGTTAAACAGCAAAAATAGAACTTTTTTCATAATACGCAGCTTCCCGCTGTATCCCGCACACTGCAGGGAAGGCAGAGGGAACCTAGTGTTAAGACCCTCCGTTCCCCACTTTCTGCCGAATTCTGGAGGCGTAGGCTGTTGAGTGGCAGAACTCAACGCCGCGCTTAACCTCGACAGCAGAGCGAAGAAATGGAAATATAAATTTAAGTAAATATTTCATCTCCTCGAGTGGGGTCGAACCCACAACCAGTCGATTTTACAGTCACACTTTGAGCCCCTGCGCCACGACTGGCCTCTTTCATAATAATGTTAAGTAAATTGAAAATAATTGAGGTCAGTCACAGCGCAGGGGCACAAGCATGTGCTCCTTGTGGTTGTGGGTTCGATTTCCTTTCGAGGAAAATAGAATATCTAATATTTTAATGTTTTCTTTCTGGTTTCAAGGCAAACTTCGTTGTTGAGATCCATTTAATACGCAACGCGAAGGAATGAAGCGGAAAAAAATCGGGAGCCAAAAGTCTTAACACTAGCCTCCCTCTGCCTACCCAGTTACATGCAGGATACAGCGTGAAGTTAGGAAAAAAACTATTTGATAGAATAAAGAATAAATAATAAGAAATAATTTAAAATATATATTTTTTAAATAATTAATTTTTAGCCGTAAGATTAACATTAATCTAATATAAAAATATTTTAACAAATTACAGTTTTTATTTTATTTTATATGTTTCTTATACGGTTTAATATCATTTTCTCCTTCTATCGTTCATTTAATTGATTTTGATCCTTTATAATAAAGTTGTGTTATAATATAACACAACTTTAATATATAGAATTTTACATGCAGCCAGGATTAATAAACTATTCAACGATTTGTTCCGTATGTTATAGAAAATTAAAGGTCGTATATTAATTTGGGAACAGTCTTGGTAGCAAGTGGTCGCTGTCGAAGTTACCTGCCGACCGATCGGCTGACTCTGTCGAACTACTGAAAATTAGTTTTGGAATTACGATGAAAAGTTTAATTGCTTCATCAAAGCCAATATGTTTCTGGTCAGGGCTGTCATGTGTAGGCACTATTTGAAGTTTGTGAGCTCCTCACATATTATCAGTTCATCATAACGTTTCAAAATTAGACTGAAAGTGGGGAACAGAGTGTCTTACCTCTAGGTTCCCTCTGACTACCTTGCTATATGCGGGATATAGCTTGAAGCTGCAAAAAAAACACTTCAAGTATTTGAGTTAATCACATATCAGTTTATTTTTACATTGAAGTGTATTAAAATGGTTAAACATTTAATCCAAAAAAGGTTCCAACATATATTTTATTTTATGGCAAGAAATATATCTGTTGTTAGCGTACTCGTGTAAAAGAGGGTAGATTTAGGTGAAAAAGATGATAAAAGCAGTGGAATTGTATCAATCGGGGGCAGTTGTTTGTAGGCAACGGCCGCTATTGGAAGGAAACTAGTGTGAAGTATTGTTATTAGGTGATACATATCACTTATTGCAATTACATAGTATCCCTAATAGTTTAGAAACATATGGACAATGTGTGTTTTTATCGTGTTTTTTTAAAAACTATAGCCGCTTCCGATTTCTAACACTGTTTAATTTTATAAATTACAATAAGTAAATTATATTTGTAATTATATAAAACTTCAAATCAAATTCAGATCAAATTGTAAATTAGTATGAAGTGTAACACATTTGTATACTTAGCAACCCTATTCCTGTTTGAGTTGGCTTACCAAAACTCCACATAAAGCCAATTTTGACAAAGAGGAAAATTGAATTTGAGTTTACCTGTGACAGGTTACAATATGGCTATAGAAGAAAATTGGAAGGAACATATCAAATGAGATTCCAAAAAAGAGTAGAAATACTTTTTAAAAATAATATAATTCAAAAATATACATTTTGAGGCCAGTCATGGCGCTAAACTGAAACACGATAGGTTGTGTGTTGGATTTCCACTCGAGGAAACGAAATATTATTTTCTTTTATTTTTCCTTGCTATGGCAACAAGACAAAGCGCGACATTGAGTTTCGCTACCCAACACACAATACCTCCAGAAATCGACGGGAAGTGAAGAACAGAATCGGAACAGTATCTTAACATTAGGTTCTTAAGCCCTCCTGCCTATCCCGCTATGTGAGGGATACAGCGTGAAGCTAAAAACGTAAATAAAAAATTGACATCAATTAATATTACAAGACTTGGTTTGGTTGAAAGCGCTAAGCTCAGGAAGTACAAAGATTCGAAATGAAAAAAAAACTTTTTCTATAGAATAGCTCATTTATTAGAAGGAATATTATATTACAACAAAACTATGACATCACTATTAAATAAACATAACCACAAAATGTAGGTTTAATAATAATATTTTATTTATTAAATCTTTACATTATGTATGTTACGAAAATTACACAAAAAATAATGCCTAATTTTCGACCACGCATCATAATACCAACCATTGTGTTTTTAAGTATAATTTGCAGTGTTGTTTAAAGGTAACATTTCGTTGAAAATTAGATTCAATTTGGTTGAGTTTACATACGAAACTTGTTCGCGTGGAACAGCCATAATTCCTATTATAAAAATCAAATCAGCTGCACGTTGTATCCCGCACACAGCAGGATAGGCAGAGGGAACTTAGTGTTAAGACACTCCGTTCCCCACTTTCTGCCGAATTCTGGAGGCATTGCGTGTTGAGGGGCAGAACTCAACGCCGCGCTTAACCTCGACACCAGAGCGAAGAAATGGAAATATAAATTTAAGTAAATATTTCATCTCCTCGAGTGGGGATCGAACCCACAACCAGTCGGTTTTGCAGTCACACCTCGTGCCGCTGCGCCACGACTGGCCTCCTATTATACTATTTTTGAAATTCACTCTCACTCATCTCTAACTCTCTCAGTAATGACTTGTCAAGAAACCAGAAATGTTCTATATTTGCAAAAACAAGCTTTTAGTTCTAAGGCAAATATCACTTCAATGAGTAAAATTTTATATGTGTACCAAACAACAAAATATTAAATCTAATAATTTTCTTGCATTGTATAATAGTTTTGTTTACTACTAAAAGCATTAAGTATTTATTTTTCATATACATTTTAAGAAATTAAATCTTTAATAGTGTATACGGCATCTTTTCAGGGTTCCGTATCGCAAAAGGAAAAATATAAAACAGTTACAGTTACATTTAGCACGAAGTGAAAGCTTGCAGTAGTAGTAAAGAAAAAAAAATGGTAATTTGTATTTATAAAAAAAAAAATAATTTGTATTTATGTTACAGATAAAAACTATTACAAACTTATAATTGTAGTTCATGTCATACAGTCAGTGAGACCAGTCGTGGCGCAGGGGCACAAAGTGTAAAATTGACTGGTTGTAGGTTCAATCCCTATTCGAGGAAATGAAACATATATTTAAACTTATATTTACATTTCTTCGCTCTGGTGTCAAAACAAATCGCGGCGTTGATTTCTGCCACTCAACACGCAATATCTGCAGAATTCGGCGGAAAGTGGGAACGGATTGTCATAACACTGCCTCTGTCTACCCTGCTGTCACAGCGTGAAACTGTTTTTTTTTATATCATACAAAATGAGTGCATACGCCACTCAAGCAAGCTTATGTTTGTTAACTGTGTGTTAAGTTGTACTTGCCGTTGACCTATAATATTGAAATTGATACAGAACCCTAAGTGGGCGAGTTCGATTCGACCATACCCGATATTTTCATATTTACATTGTATTTAAGCGAAATATTAAAAAATATTATAAACGACTAATTAAAAGAGGAAAATTAATGTCATAGGCTATAAGGAAGCCTCTTTGGTGTATGGTTCGGTACAATTCTTTTCATGGTTTTCTCTAGATCTGATTAATAGTTGCAATATTAGAGCACGCCACGTATACCTGCAAGAATTATTCGCGGGCTCGTTTGTGTTTCCGCCCGTAATTCAACGTACATATTAATATTTTATTATTGAAGTCAGTCGTGGCGCAGGGGTGCAAGTGTGTGACTGCAAAAGAGACTGGTCGTTAGTTCGATCCCCACTCGAGCAAATTAAATATTTATTTAAATTTATATTTTTAGTTCTTTGCTCTGGTGTCGGGGCAAAGGCCGAGGCGTGGCGTTGAATTCCGCCACTTAACACGCAATACCTCCAGGACTCGGCGGAAAATGGGCCAACGTAGTGTCTTAACATTTGGTTCCCTCTGCCTACCCTACTGATTAAAAAAAATACGGGCACACGTTTGATCGTTATAACAGAGAAAAAGGGAGGCATAAAATATAAGATAACTATGATGGTAAGTAGGCAACAATAATATCGTCTAGAAAACGCATAAAAATTTGAACGTAGCGGGACTCAAACCCGCACCTCCTATAAACCAACCAGACCGACCTGGTCGGCTTACTGGAGGCGCGGGGATACGTTTTCTAAATAAATATTTTTCTTTCCTAAGTGTAGATTAACACTTTAAAAATGTTAAAAATAATATTGTCGTAACATATTATAAATAGAAAATCTTAGAAATAAAATATAATTTTAAAAGCAAATGTAAAAGGTTTTACCTTGATGTTGTTAACTGTATTTAAATGAATTAGTGCGTTAATGTGTACTAGGTTGTTCACAATTACAAGCAAATAGCTAGATTTTTAAAGCAGTGCTGAATGTTACATAAAAATTATTATGCAGAAATTTTCATCATGCGGTGTTGATTTCCGCCCACCACAATGCCTCTAGATTCAGCGGAAAGTGGGAAACGGAAGTGTTTATTATTATAGGTTCCCAGGTTCGTTATGACTATCCTGTTACGACGGGATGCAGCATGAAGCTTTTAAAATAAGATTACATATAAATATAACTTAGTAACGAAATTCTAAAAAAAACAGACAAGCGGTAGTCGAGGAGTCAAATTTCATAATTCTAGGTCAACCAAACCAAAAATACGCTCTTTTTGCTATTTAAGGCTATTATTTTTTAGGATTTAACCACATATGTATATGTTTCAGATTTTTTCCTGATCTAGTACTACCTGCAGACGCTAGCTGCCAAATTCCATCATACTAGATTAACCGGAAGTACCCTATGAATTTAAATTCCCTGGATAGTGTCTAATTACGCGTTTTTTGCGATATAAACGGCCACATCTATTTTTTAAGTAAATGTTATTTTTGTAAATGTGATTTTTTAGTCAGTCTTGACAATCAGATAAACAGACAGATATACAGACGGACAACAAAATGATCTTATAAAGGTTCTTTTTTTTCTTAAAAAGTACGGAACCCTAAAATAGGTAGTCTTGTCTCAACATTGAGTTTTTAGCCTTATTTATATATTACTATATCATATTAACAAATAAACACATTTTTTATGATCCTACTTCATACAAAATCAATAACTCAAGCACGAAAAGGTAATAATTAAGCATAGTCTTGTACTTAAACATAAATCTTAACCTCTGGGAATTGCTAATGGCTTCCATAGGGGAATAAAGTTGAGTTTGTAACAATCAGACAAAGATATGAACAATTGATTTCAAACTTGAATGAGGAAAGTTAATGTGTATTTTTGATCAAGTTTATACATACTCGTACATATAAAATAAAGAAGCTCTCGGTTGTGGTACCATGTCTAAGTGCAGTTGCACTTGTGGATCCATTTTCTGATGTTTTTTTTTATTATTGATAAACTGAAAACACACAACACAAAAATCGACTGGTTGTGGGTTCGATCCCGACTTGAGGAGATGAAATATTTACTTACATTTATATTTTACTTCTTCGCTCTAGTGTCGAGGCTAAGCGCGGCGTTGAGTTCCGCCACTCAACACGCAATGCCTCCAGAACTCGAGGAAAGTAAGGTACGAAGTGTCGTAACACTAGGCTACCTCTGCCTACCCTGCTGTATGCGGGAGACAGCGTGAAGGTAATTTTTTTTTCTTAAAACGCAACACAACCAGTCGAATGACTTCTTATTCTTACAGGTGTATATAAATTTCCATTACACGGTTCTTTATACATATATATACTTTTGAATTATAATTATTACGTTAATCATTATGTTGTATATTATGGCTTAACTATCTCTGATATTAAAATATTTAAAAATTAACACAGCATGAACCCCATTACGCATCACATCATCATCATTCACCTATATTACCTACATCATGCATACATATTAGCTCTCTGCCTACCTTGCAACAGTAATAATTGAATGGACATATATAAATGAATAACATATGTATATAGAATACACTTAAATTATTACTAGGAGGAAGTGGAAACATAATCTTAACCATTTATATTTGAATAAGTAATTATAATATATACTTAAAAATATACAGAGTGGAAGTGTCAGCACCACTTTACATGAGACCACAGTTTTAACTACTCTATAAAAGCCTAATACAATTAATTTATTTTTTCCTAAAAAATGAAAAAGTATTTTTTCAAATAAAATAAATAATAAAATTATTGTTGTAATATAAAACAACGCACGCACACATAAATCTATCAAAGGGAAACCGCCGCATACGCCTCATTCTGAAATCAAGTCGTAGATATTGGCGGCAAAGCTCAAAGTTGCTTAACCTTTAGTAGTATTTTTGTAGTAGTATGTGTTTACGTTATTGGTATCTATGCGTAACTACGTCACACGAAATAGGTATGAATAAATACCGTGAAATGAAAAAAAAATCTACGTCTAAGCTGTTAAGTAAGGTACGGAGTGCCATAACACTAGGCTCCCTCTGCCTACCCTGCTGTATGCGGGATACAGCGTGAAGCACATTTTTTTTTCTGAAAACGCAACACAACCAGTCGAATGACTTCTTATTCTTACAGGTGTATATAAATTTCCATTACACGGTTCTTTATCTTGATTAGTTTCTTCAGGTATGGGTTTAAAATATTTTTTTCTTTCAAAGTAATCTCATAGTTTACAAATCACTGTAAACACTACAGCAATATTCTTTGCAACATTCTCGTAACCTGAAACACTAATTAAACACGCCATTGCAAATACAATTTTCGCCCCTATATCCTTAACTCCGGAATAAAAAGCTCATTTAGGCAATTTCTGTGTTCATCATTCTCCCCGAGGCTATAATTTTCAATTACCACCCTGAACATCAACCAGCTAACCGGTGTGTACGAAAAACAACTAATTTGAAATTTTGTGTGAAAGGAATAGTGCATAAATTGAGTTTTATGGAAAAATTGTTTTAGTAATGGAAACATGTTTAAATCTCATTAAAGATAAATTATTATCATTAAATTGTCATTGTTTTTCACAAGTTGCTCATAATTTTTTCTAGAACATGTTTACCATTAAAAAAAAATTTCGTGATAATGATAAATATTTAAGGAATTTACTTATTCCGTAAAAGCAACTTAAATAGAAGAATCGTTAAAAACAATAATAATTCACACTATAATATATTAGTTCATTGACAATTTTCTATATATGAAAAAAAATAAGAAAAAAATAAATCTAGAGGCCACTCGTAGCGCACAAAGTGTGACTGTAAAACCGACTGGTTGTGGGTTCGATCCCCACTCGAGGAGATGAAATATTTACTTAAATTTATATTTCTATTTCTTCGCTCTGGTGTCGAGGCAAAGCGCGGCGTTGAGTTCTGCCACTGAACACGCAATGCCTCCAGAATCCGGCAGAAAGTGGGGAACAGGGTGTCTTAAGACTAGGTTCCCTCTGCCTACCCTGCTGTGTGCGGGATGAAAAAAAAAACAAAATTACAAAATAAAAAAGTCAAGGCAAATGTTATAAAATTGTAAGCTAGCAACATTCGTAACGTTCGTCCATGGATTAAACATGTTTCTGAATTCAACACAGGCTATTGAAAGCGATCACCCTGGTGAGAGTATTTATTCAGTGGTCCCGTGGGGTTACGGGCCGATAGCTTATGCTACCAATTTGCATCATTAATGTGGCGAGCTTTATAATTGATTCAATGTGTAAATATACAGGTTGTTTGTTTTAATTTATTCATTTTTTTTTGGAAATTATTTAATTATTCGTTCTTTTTTAACGTATATATAATTATACCTGTATATTTCAATGCAAATTTTCCGTTCGTACAATAATTGAATTTGCAGCCTTAGTGAGCGCGGTATTCTTTACTTTGAATGAAAGTGTCAAATATGAGAAAATAATAACAAAAGTCAAATATAAACTTAAGATGTACAGAATATCAGCGTCTATAAAATTTAAAATATTTAAAACACTCCGTTCTCCACTTCCTACACAATTTTTGAGACATTGTTGAGTGACGAAGCTCAACGACGCGCTTCATCACTCAACATTCAGCAGGGGAATTTAAATAATTAATATAATTGAACGGAGATCGATCCCACAACTATCGTGCTTACAGTTCGATGCTGTTCCACTGCGTTAACACGGGTGACGTCTATAGCTATCTGTCATATTTTGTGAAACATGTAGAGAACCTTATCTAGATAATACTCTCTCTCTATTCTTTATCTCAAACTCTAAATTTGTGTAAAAACCAAGTGCCTTTTAGACTATTTTTTATTACTAAAAAAAACCGACATTTTTGCATATGTAATATATAACTAATAAATAATTATGAACATGAAAGCAATAGTTATGAAATAGGGAACGGAGCGTCTTACACTAGGTGCGTGAAACAGCGTGAAGCTGATTTTTTGTTAATTATCATGAATAATACCTAATAATAAAAAAACAAATAAAAACTGTTCAGTTTTTTATTCAGATACATCACAACTATTAGTTAGTTGGATCTACATATAAACAAAATATCTAGCGATTTTATAATAAAAAAAAACCCCTATCTAACAACATCAATACCAAAAACATATTTACAAAAGCAAAATCTTAATGTCAAATAAATGCACCTTTAGAAGGAAAGGCAGAAGTTTTCAGTAGTACGCTATGCTTTTACGAGGCTTGCGGAGTGCATTAAAGCAACTTCTTATTCTTAACTTATAATAAAAAAGCTGAGGTACTATTTCGTATATATTCTAAAGACTTCTCGGTTTGCAATGTGAGTTTTAGACTTTCACCAAAACTTGAAATTGAATTGAATATTTGCTGTATATATTAAAAATGTAGTGGCTACTTAATCTGTCATTATTTAAAATAAATGTTAGTTTATTTATTTTTTTTATTTTTTCTATTTATGTTAACGAATATACTCATATTAAAAGTACATGCGTACTCATTTTTATTGTTACATTATATATTCTAATATATACACATAATAATGTCAATTAAGCAAGAGATACTCTGAATTATATTTTTACCCAATTGATTATTTGAATTTATTATATTTGAAAAGAAAAATGTTTTTATTTCGAATTATTTTGGATCGCCTTTACTTGCATTAAATAAAATTGAAGATGCTGTTACTTATTCTATGTAAAACATAATTTTCCGATTACTAAATCGTCCTCGTCTATACCACATAATTATTTTTAATAATATATACTTTTTGTTTACATACATAAAATCAGCTTCACGCTGTATCCCGCACACATCAGGGTAGGCAGATGAAACCTAGTGTTAAGACACTCTGTTCCCCACTTTCCGCCGAATTTTGGAGACATTGCGTGCTGAGTGGTGGTACTCAACGCCACGCTTTCCCTCGACACCAGCGAAGAAATAAAAATATCAATGTAAATAAATATTACACTTCCTCGTGTGGGGATCGAACCCACAACCAGTCCATTTTACAGTCACACTTTATGCCTCTGCGCGACGACCGGCCTCAATCAATTATTCTTATTTTCTATAGATAAGATGGTCATCCGGGACGACAAAAGAATTTTATCGAAAAATACACCCTCCAAAATATTCAAAATGAAAATAAACAATCAAATATAGCATTTATCTGCACAGGTATCACGAAACACCTAAGATTTCCTAGTATAAATTAGATATATTTAGATTTAGGATATTCTGGGAAATCTTGGAAAAACATACAGCTAAGGAACAGCTATCTATCACTATATTTATATCGCTTAGGGTCAGAAAATCCAAATAAGTATAAGAATGCTACAATAAACATTCACATTTCGTAATTTTATTTCATTGTATAGACATGTGTCTAGTGCCCCGACCCTTTTCCGACCCTTGTCGGATATCTAGCACTATTGCTTTCCAATGTCTTTATACTTTATCGTCACTTCCCTCTTGAATATTTAAAACTTGAACAATATATAATTTTATATATTTTTTTTATTTTGTATGTATGTATTTTGCGTGATATAAGGACGGGCACAAGTGTATGACTGTTATCGCGAAAGATTGTGGGTTCAATTCCCATTCGAGGACATGAAATTTTTAATGTTTATTCGCTCTGGTAACGAGGCGAAGCGCGGCGTTGGATTGAGGTAGTGTCTTAATGGGAACGGAGTGTCTTAACAGGTTCCCAGGTTTCCTTTGCCTACCCGTTCGTGACACAACGTGAAGCTATAACTTTTTTTTAAATATGTAGTAAATTGAGTTTCGTGAGTGTCGTCACACTAGATTCATTCTATCTATCCTGTTATGAAAAGTTCATCGTGTACCTGAAAAAAAAACAACTAATTAACTATTGAAAAAAAAATAATATAAAAAGTTATAAAAAAACAACTCATCCGATCATAAAATATATAGCAAATTAATTATACCTAAATTTAATTTTTATGATTAAATCACAAAAGATCCTTTGTCCTTTAAGTTTTAACTGAATAACATGAAATAGTCATATCTGCTATAAAAAGGCCGCCTCTTAATTCTCTGAACTATTGTATCCCATGATAATAGGCAAGTAAGGATCCTTTTATCTCCGCTACAATAGGAATAACACAGAAAAAAAAAGCAATTTTTAAAATAAATTAAGTGATATATCCTCCTTTTGAAATAGTCTCGTTTTAAAATTGTTGTTGTTATTTTTAATTATTTGCAGAAAGAGAGGCAACATGAAGCTTTATTTGCCACCGACTTCATTTACCTTGAATAGGTAGAATTTTGCAATTTCATCGCAGCACAAAACTCTTTTCAAAGTATTTGATATAAACGATCACAAAAAATCCATAAACATTTTAGCTTTCGAACAACTAAAAACTCTTTCGCCTCGCCTTTTGTTCACTTTTAATAAAAAAATGTGCAATGTTTTTCAATAGAAATATACAACTACCGTGCTATGGTACCTCGTGTAGTGAGATATATTCAACTTTTTGAATCCAAAACATCAATCTCCAAATTATTTTGGGTTAGAATCCCTTATTATTAGAGAACCGACGAAAACCCAACTAAATATGCTAAAGTACAAAGAATTTTTTCATGGATCTTTGTAAAAAGGTTCAAGATTTCAAGTACAGATTCAAAGAATCGAGGGGTAACAGATCTTGAAAGGGCGAGACCGTATATGTACAGATTACGTAGGTTTTTATTTGGCGTCGGAAATAAATAAGAAAATAAAAGAAAGAGCCAGTCAAAGCCAGGTCAGTAGTGGCGCAGAGGCACAAAGTGTGCCAGTAAATGCGACTGGTTGTGGGTTCGATCGCATTTGAGAAAATGAAATATTTAATTAAGTTTATATTTCCGTTTCTTCATTCTGATGTCTTGATACCAGCAAGCAAAGCACGGCATTGTATTCCGCCACTCAACACGCAATGCCTCCAGAATTCGGCGGAAAGTGGGGAACGGAGTGTCTTAATACTAGGTTCCCTCTGCCTACCCTGCCGTGTGCGGGATACAGCGTGAAGCTGATTTAATTTTATTTTTTTTATAAAAGAAAGAGAGAGATAACGACTGTTAGACCTAAATACGTGATAGATATTTCGGGATTAAAGTCGAAGAAAGTATTTAAGGTCCTAAAATCAGTCGACCCCTTAATTTAATGTTGCGCAGAAGTAAACAACACGTTTTTGTATTCCAAAGCTACTTAAAAGAATTTTAAGATACCATAAATATCGAATTCTATTTGTCGATTCTTGCTATTGTCAAACAAAATATTCTTATTTCTTATCAAGCATTTTTATATATCTTTATTTCTTGACAAATAAGACAAGTTGGTGTAGAATAGATACAAAAACAAAATACTGTGAAAAGATTTTGTGTTCATTTATACATATTTATTTGAAATCGGTAAGTGTTTTGATTATATAATCTGTGGTTTTTTCTGAACTATTAACTTAAATGTCATTATTTTATTAAACATTAAACTATTAATAATATATGTAATAAGTAACACCATACTAACACGTTGAGCAATATTATTATATTATAAAAGAACTATAAAAGAGCTAAAAAGAAATTAAAAAAAAAAATAATTATCTTCTATTAATAAAAAAGAGAGAGAGAATAATGTTTGAATTATTATTATAGAGGACAACATAGCGCCGCGGGTAATTCCAAATTACTCGGCACGGGTGTAAGCCTTTGTCACAGTCACAGCTTGTTTTATAACAAATATATTTTGAGTCTAAGGAAATACTGCGGTTTTAGAATGTATTAGAGTTTATATTTTCGTTTTTAGGGTTCCTTACCTGAAAGGTAGAAACAGAACCCTTATATGGTCACTTTGTTGCTTTATCTTGAGATTGCGTGGAGGTATCAAGTTGAAATTAATATAAATTATTTAGATCTATAATTCCTTAAAGCCCGGAATAATAATCAAACTTGTAAGTCAAAGCAATCAAAAAATATGAGCATCACTCGTTTCTCACTACATCGTTTTTACTGCATTTAGTATGAAAGTCGCCATGTAATCAAAACATATATGGTACTTCCCATGGACCTACAGCTATGAAATTTGGCAAGAAGTAAACATTTAGAATACAAATGAAGAAAATAATAAAATTGAGTTTGTCATAGAAAAAAAACATTACAAACGTATATTTGCAGTTCATTTCATACAAAACGAGTGCATGTGCCAGCAAACTTAATTTTGTCAATTTTTATAAGTTATATTTCCCGTTGACCTACAATCGTGGAGTTGATACGAAAGCCTTGATGGGTGGGTGTGTCCGACTCGCAGTTAACCGGTTTTTTTTTATAAATTGCGTTAAATAAAAAAAATGCTTAAAATCTATTATTCGCACTAATTAAAAATTTACGCTTACATTCACAGAAAATGGCGAAAGCAAATTGACCCGAAGGAAAGAGTGTAGGTTAACTCGTAATTTTCATCATGTTAATTATCGTGCCTTTTTAATCAGGTAAACAAGCAAATTGAATCACACAGTAACTTATACTTTACTAACTGATTGCAATATAATTAATTGTATAGATGAATTCTGGAGACATTGCGCGTTACGAACTCAGGCCGCGCTTTGCCTCGTTACTGGAACGAAATAATTAAAGTATTAAATATTTCATTTCTTAGAGTGAGAATTGCACCCACAACCTGCCGAGCTTACACTCGTGGCTTGCGCGCCACGATTGGCCTCAAACTTTCCTTATTTTATTTTATACTAGCGGCCCGCACACGGCTTCGCCCGCTTAAAATACATGATTATTGATTTAATAGGCAGAATTGATTGACAACTATAATGACTTCTAATATGATTTTTTTACGACATTATCGTAATTTNATAAATATAGGATCCTATATATTCGTAGACAAAACAAAGCAATTGGTGAAAGTTTTAAGGAAATTGGTTCAGTACTTTCGGATATTAGCGTGACCATACATACAGACAGACAGACAGACAGACAAGAAATATAAAAAAAAATCTTTTTGCTTTCTATTATTCTTTTTAAGTGTCCCTCTATCCATTTCAGTCAAAATTACTAAATGTACAGACAAAATATTTTTACTGTCTTATTATATATAGAGATAGAGATAGAGATATGCTATATCACCCTTATAATGATAAAAATGATATTATAAATTTTACTTGTACAAAATTTTACGAATTTCTATAAAAAGAATGTAAAAAAAAAATTATATAAATTAAAATATTCTCTACGCTAACATTTGTTTGTTAGATAATGAATAAATTCCGACAAGAACGTGCCAAGCCCGACGCAACTATACACTTTAATGATGCTAGTTAACGCCATTTTAATTAGAGTTCTGCCTACATTGTTGCAATTTAGCGTTGGCGGTATTATAAAAAGTAATGTTAATAAGATCTCACCTCGGTTTTTACGTTGGCTGTAAATCAGTCTCGTTTAATTTGGGCAAGGGGCCCGCTCGTTTCTTTCCCGGACGCAATCGCTACTGTGAAATTAAACCTATCCACACCCAATTTCAACTTCCTTCACACCCCCTAAAATGACTCGGTGTGAAGCTTTGAGCACATACATATGATTATTTGGCAAAGTTGTTTTGACGGCAATTATGATTTTCCACAACCACGTAAGTAAGAGTGGAATAATTAGTTTTGTAGTTGTTTATTTTCGTCGAAATACATTGCTTTATATAGAATTTTAAGAGTTAACTATTTGTGATTTTGGACGATTCTCGTATACTTACTTTAGGGGTACTATGTAAAACATCTGAGGCCAGTCGTGGCGCAGCGGCACAAAGTGTGACTGTAAAATCGACTGGTTGTGGGTTCGATCCCCACTCGAGAAGATGAAATATTTACTTAAATTTATATTTCCATTCCTTCGCTCTGGTGTAGAGGCTAAGCGCGGCATTGAGTTATGCCACTCAACACGTCATGCCTCCAGAATTCGGCAGAAAGTGGGGAACAGTGTGTCTTAACACTATGTTCCCTCTGCCTACCCTGCTGTGTGCGGGATACAGCGTGAAGCTGGAAAAAGAAAAACAAATGTAAAACATAGTAAAATATAGTAATACTAGCGGCTAGCTAGCTTATTAGATATATTTATTAAATTGTTTTTGAAAATATCTAACTAATTTAAATGAAAAAAAATATAAGTAAAAGTAATAATATTAAAATATTAATAAAAAAAACTAAACAAAACCAGCTACATTAGATATTAATATCATCAAAGTAAAATAAATATTTAAAAGAATTAAAATTAAATCTGTTGTGCTATGTTTTTGCAAGTGGTTATTTACATAATACTCAAATACAATAAAAAAATTATATTTTTTGTCTCTGTCTGTCTTTCTATTTTCCCGAGCTAATGTCCAGAGTAACTGAACTGATTTTTATTAGACTTTCAGTGATCGATTTTGCTGATTTACCCGGGAAAAATCTTTTTACAAGTTTTCCTTGCGCGCGTACATAGATACTATATGAAATAACCAAAGTCCTTTCTACATTAAATATGATAAGTTTTGCGAGCAATATCAAAAAAAAAAAACTCAAAAAACTACTACTACAATTTATTAAGTGTATAACAACGGTATAGATAACCATCCAACCGAGATGAAATAACCAACAATTCTTTCCTTAATACTTAAATAATATGCCGATGCCGCGCAGGGCCGCAACTTACACCACACCAAGAAATTTATGAAAATCTAACTAATCTACTACTCGAATAAGCGAAGAACCAAAGAAAAGTATAAATTAATTATAAACAGCAAATAATTACATAAAAATTAACAGTAGTTCGAAAATGTATGAAAATTTACAAAACCGTCAAAGTCATCTGCCCGTTCGCGTCGGTCATACTATGCCGCTCGTAGGCTAGGTCATTTCGAATCAGTGACATCTCCTTAATTATTTATTAGAATGTTATACAGTAAACTATAATTTCAATCTAGATGAAATGCTAAAAGTGACTATTATATTCATTTTCATAAGGATCAATATCAAATTATAGAAAATACATACAACAAAAACCCGATAAATATAAAGTAAATTAATTAAAATGGTTACTTGTTGTTACTGTGTTACTTTGCTCAAGCTTCAGAGATAAATATGGTATGTGTATCGCGGACTTTTTTAAACATTATTTAAAGGACAATATTTTTGTAAAACATTGTTTTTATGTATCTCATAAGGTTGAGTCGGCGCACGCCATGTATGCGTTAAGCAAGCTCATTTTGGGTGACGTTTTCTTATAACAACAAACTTTGCAAACCATTGCCTAGCAACGGTCGGTTGTTATTAAGATGGCAAAAAAGTGCCTGTCAAACTAAAAATTATTTTAATATATTAGTATATATCGACAATATTACAAATATGAGAAAAAAAGTAACCTATGTTCATCCGAAGACCCTCAAGTATCTCTATATGAGTATTTTATCATAATTGAATTAGCGGTTTGGTCCTGATTGCGTAAAAGACAGACAGACAGAGTTACTTTCGGATTTATAATATAGATATGGATATCACTTGCTGTCACAATTTCCATGCTATACGATTTCTTTTACTTTCCCACCTGGTCACCCAACGATTAATTTCTTAATGATAAATAAAAAAATAATTGTTATCAGAATATTTTGTGCTAAATCTATTACCAAGACAAAGCACTACGTTGAGTTCAAAATAAAAAATGGAAAAGTACAGTGAACATTTTCTATTGATTTTTCAAATTAAAACAGCTCCATTTGTCAATAATACAATTTTTTTTGATTTTTAAAAAAACTTCTCGTTGGCAAAAATGTAACCACAAACACATTCTTTGTGAAATATGTAAACTTAACGAAACTTAACAAAAATAAAATTGTTTTAAATTCCTCAACTCTTTAAAAGTTTTAATATGTTTTTTTTTCGTGAGGAAGTTACATAAATTTCATGCTCAATTTGCATACTTTACTTTATAAAATCTTGGGCCCAGATGTAACTTGGGGCCACATTTAAATATTATGTACAAAATACATTGTTGGCAAGTTATTTACCATTTTTTATACAAAAAGAGTAATAAGCATAGGTTTGTTTTATTTACTCTATATAGCTATCGAAAATATTAGACTGATTTAGTAAATCCAGCTGTTACATCCTTAATTATTGAATAAATACATAAATGTATGAATTATTTTACTCCTTGATTGAGTGATTCACCTTATATTGTACAATGTAGCTTAAATTGAAAAAACAGGCAGTCTGGAGAAATAAAAATTTTAAATAAATATTTCGATTTTTTAATACCTCCAGTGGGGATCGAACCCACAACCATTCCCGTTTACCGTCACACACTTGTGCCCCTGCGCTACGACTGGCCTCAAATAACATTGTTGTCTAAAAAATAATCTTAATAATATCGTTAGGCTGATACTGTATTTGTCCAAATTGTACGTTAAACCTACAAAATGCTATATTATATTGTATCTGATCGGATTACTTACTAGACAATATTAAAACGACACGAGGGAAATATGTTGGCCTAGAAAACGCAAGACATCATATTCTGGGAGTAAAAAATATATCAGCTTCACGCTGTATCCCACACACAGCAGAGTAGGCAGAGGAAACTTAGTGTGAAGACACTCCGTTCTCCATTTTCTGCCGGATTCTGGAGGCATTGTGTGTTGAGTGGCAGAACTCAACGCCGCGCTTTGCTATGGGATTATTGTATTTGAAAAATTTTCTGCCTCAAACATTTTACGTTGATTAAAATAAATTTAGGGATTGTAGTAAAGTACGCTTTCACAATAACAACTAATGTGTTTCAGATATATATATATATATATATATATATATATATATATATATATATATATATATATATATATATATATTAATATAAAAAAAATATTTGTCCAGGGGAGATATCGAAAAATCTTCTATCNTGTATATACAATAAACCTATCTAGTATGGTTTGTCTAGGAAATATAAAGAACATACAGTCCTCGAGGTCGAGGTCGAGGTCTAAGCCAAGCTTTGCATTTGTGTGAGTTTTCATATAGCGTAAGTTTGACATTGGCTGTCAAACGAAAGAAAGAAAAACATCGTGATCACAACGCTGTTCTTGATGATGTTACGGAAGGTATTAATAAATATTATTGTTATAAATATTATTAATAACACAAATAATAATAAATATTATTATTAACACAAACGACACATCAGACGAATGTAAAAATTATGAAGATGCAATTTACGGTGTAAAAGAATTAATATATTTCTCATGTTACATTTTTTATTGATCTCTAATAATAAACTTTTTATTTCTATCTCTAAGTTTACTGGTCACTCACACAAATGCAAAGCTCAGCTTGAGCCTCGCGAACTCCAAGCACTAAATTTCATTCAATAATTTTTTAAGTACAAGTTTTATTACACTTGCAAATTAGTGCACTTTCACTTGTACAGGACTATTAGGTTGATATTTGATTTGTTACCTGGTACTAAAAAATATAAAGTCAATAGAACATACATAATATATGTGATACTACACAATATACCAACACTAGCTACGTACTGAAATCCGAAGGAGAGAATAGAATTTAGGAATAATTTTTTTACTACAATTTGAACGTTCAAAAAAAAAATTTACAAAAAAAAAGTATTTTATTTCACTAAGCAAACTGCAACATCCCTAACGAACATAAGTTCTTTCAAGGGGGCGAGATGCGCGCGTCGTGAATGTCATGACAAGTCAGCCGAAGCAATTAAAAGTTGCAGCGTAGTGTACTCTCCACTAAAACAAGTTTCCATGTCATATTGTGAAATATTGACCTTGGTTTTTTTATATTTCATTTGTGTTCATTCTTACGTCACTCTGTATTATTTTTTTTATTTATTAAGTATCTGAACTGAGCGTGACTATTACAGTCGTGAAGAAATGAAAGAACTAAGAGGCCTTGCCCAAGAAGGTAATCGTATAGTAAATTAGTAATAATAATAATTTAGTAGTATTCATATGGTTTTTAATATTAAAAAGTATCTTTTTAATACGTCTTCGAGAACTATACGTTCTTTATATGAGGCCAGTCGTGGCGCAGGGGCACAAGGTGTGACTGTAAAACCGACTGGTTGTGGGTTCGATCCCCACACGAAGAGATGAAATATTTACTTAAAATTTATATTTCCATTTCTTCGCTCTGGTGTCGAGGCTAAACGCGCCGTTGAGTTCTACCACTCAACACGCAATGCCTCCAGAATTCGGCAGAAAGTGGGGAACGGAGTGTCTTACCACTAGGTTCTGTCTGCCTACCCTGCAGTGTACGGGATACAGCGTAAAGCTGATTATTATTATCTTTTTGATTTATTTATCCTATTTTAGTGCGTAGACCTATCCAGGATCTAGTGGAAAGTTATATTGCTAAATTATTGACTTACTTTTTATTGTAGATTAATAGATTTATTATTTATAAAATGGTTAAATAAGAGTATAAACATATACCTATATATTTTCCATAAAGGGATACAGCTTCACACTGTATCCTGCACACAGCAGGGTAGGCAGAGGGAACCTAGTGCTAATATATCATAAAAATATATATTTTTGAGAAATATAAAAATTTATAAACAAACTGTGCTCTTGTAATTGTATTACAAGAATATATTTCTCTTGTTTACCATACAAGCTAGTCGAAGATATTATGTTTAATATAATTCCCTTAATTAAAACTAATCATAAAATATGTAGACATAGTTGCAAAACACAACTTTGATACTAAATTCATTAACGTTATATGCACTAAGTTATATACAGTATAAAGTTGTTTGTATAGTACAGTAGTTAATACGTTATTTAATACAAACTCAACAATTAAGCAATCACATTATATTGTGAGATTAATTTCTTAGGGAGATATATGCTTTTTTTAACCGATTGCAATAAGGAGGAGGTTATCGATTTAACTGTATGTTTTATTTATGTATTGATTTATATGAAAAACAAATAGAAACCAAATCATGAAAATTGCAATTTACTTTTAATTTAAGTATATTTCGAGTAGCTGCTGTACTTCACTACACGTTATCTCAAGATTATTCAACAAAAATTATAATAATATAATAAAAATATAAAATAATCTTATATTATGTACCTATATTAATGTATATATATAAAGAAGCCGTCGCGGCGTAGGGGCACAAGAGTGTGACTGTAAAGCGATGATTTTCATTTCTTGGCCCTGACACCGAAAAACACACAATGCCTTGAAAAATTCAACGGAAAGTGTGAAACGGAGTGTCTTAACACTAACCTTTGCAAAACCTGCTATATGCATGATACACCGTGAAGCTAAATAAATAAAAAAAACAATACAATTAACAATTCAATTAACGAGACCTTAACTTATATAAAAAATGTATTATACCCCCAAATGAAATAGGGTCGTACCAATTGAAAGTAAACATAAACAAATCTTATATCGAACGTTTCTACGTAGCGTTTGCGATTTGGTCGAGAAACCAATGAATAATATACCCACTTAAACATCCTCGAGCGATTCGAACGGTTGATTGGTTTCCGCTTAGGAATTGGCTGCATATAGGTTCCATTGCTATGTATTGTGTGATGAAGACTATTCTAGCAATAATTAATATGAGTGTTCACGCTGTGACTCGTCTGTTCTATTAGGCACTAGCTCATATAAGACACTCTGCTCAATTTGAATTCAGTGTCGATTTGTGTGCTTCAGGAAATATTTCGTCATGTGAAATATTTAGAAATATATATTTTTTAAGGAAAAAACAAGGTAAACAAGCGTATCGATTACCTGATTTTAAGTGACCACCGCCATGCATGACCCCATGTGACACCAGAGGATCTACAGTTTCAGGAATTGTTGACCTGGAAATAATACTGCAGGTAGACCATTCCACAGTTGCGTAGCGCGTAAGAGGAAGTTCCTGCAAAGTGTGAAGTACCAAAAAAAAATCAGCTTCAGCTCGAGTGGGGATCGAACCCACAACCAGTTGGTTGTGGGTTCGATCCCCACACTTTGTGCCCCTGCGCCACGACTGGCCTCAAACTGCCACATATCCAGATAATGAGCTTGTGACGTAATGTGGGGTTAACAAATTTAGCGCTGTGTTCTTGGGTAATATTTGAACTGGTACCTGGTAAAACATTACCTAAGAACACTCCCATGATAAATTCTATAGAGAATATACAGCGAGGAAAGTCAGTGGATATAGCGATAACGTAAGAATAACCTTGTAAAATATACTATTTCGTCTTTTTAGCCATATCATGTCAATAGACGGTAGGCAGAGAGAACCGGGCAATGAACCGAGAAATGGGCAGCCGGGTGTTAAGACACTCCATTTTGCACTTTTCGACGATTTTTTTAGGCAATGCGTGTTAAATGGCGGAATTCAGTGCCACGCTTTGCCTCCTTATTAGAGCAAAATGAAAATATCTATAAATATTAAAATGCAGGGTTTAAACTAGCTTTTATATTTTAGCAAAAATACTAAAAGGCCGTCATTGCGCAGAGGCACGAGCGTAGAACGGCAGGCGCGAAGGTTGTGTGTTCAAATACCACTTAACGTAATGAAATATTTAATATTTTTATTTCCTAGCACTGAGTTTCGTCACTCATCACGCAATGTCTCGAGAATTAGGCGGAAAGTTGGGAACGTAATGACTTAATTTTTGTGTTTTAATGGGAACGGAGTGTCCTTACATTTAGTTCCCCCTGCCTCCCCTGCTATGTATGGGATATAGCGTGAATCTAAAAAAAATAACATTTTATATATACCTATACCTACCTAGACTCTCTTACTGAAATTATAGTTAACCACGTTAACTATTTAAATTATAACAGCTACGACGTACATTCCTCCCACATATGTATACTTATATGTAGGTATATGTGGCTAAACGTGTTAACCTGATAGATAACTTTAGCACACCCAATCATGGTATTCGGTATATCTAAGATAGGTCCACAGTAAACACGATCTGGAATGTGATATCTCTATGCAGCTCTAACTGCTCACACGGATTCCTGTGGTGTTACAATAGAACATTGTTATATATAATTAATGTATTATGTAATTAAGTAGGCAGATGAGTATCGACGTTCTACAATTATATTAGGTGAATTGGACGATTATATGCAGGCTAGTATCCGTTTGTGATTAACATTTAATGTTGAACGAATAGTTTTAAAAAATATTATGAAATTTAATGTTCAGATTCTTAGTACTTTAGGTTAAGCTTTATAAAGCAGTGTAGGCAGAGAGAACGTATTGTTAGGACACTCCGTTTTCCATTTTTCCACCGGATTCTGGAGGCATTGTGTGTTGCTAGCCGCGCTTTGCCTCGACTCCAAAACGAAGAAATAAAAAGTTTAAATATTTAATTATACTTCATCCCTCTGCGCCAGAACTGGCGTGCGCCATTTTAAGTTAAATAATAAAAAAAACCAGACAAGCGCGAGTCGGGCTCGCCTACCGAGGGTCCCGTATAAAAATTATGTCTCAAGCTTTTTTGAAATTCGAGTTTAGCTTAGCCAGAGCTCTTTCATCTGAACTGAACCTTATTTGAACTAACTAATACTAACTTAATACTAAATTTTGCCCCCCTTTAAGGCTATTATTTTTTAAGATTTAACCACAAATGTATAGTTTCACATTTTTTCCTGAACTACCTGTAGATGCAATCACCAAATTTCATAATTCTAGGTCAACTGGAAGTACCGTATTAATTTTTATTCCCTTCATAGCATTGAAATACGCGTTTTTGGGAATAAACAGCCGTATCATATTTTGAAGTAAATATAGAAATACGATTTTTTTGGGAAATCATGGAACCGTAGATCTGACAGATAGACAGATAGACGGACAACAAAGTGATCTTAAAATGGTTACTTTTTTTCCTTAAAGCTACTGAACCCTAAAAGAATAGGAGTAAGAATTGTGACATAATTGAGACACGGATCTTGCTAACACTACATTATAATTTCGTTCTGGTCTATAATTTATTATTTATTTAATAGGCCAGTCCACCACAAAGTGTGACTGGCTGTGAGTCGGCGGAAAGTGGGGAACGGAGTGTCTTAACACTAGGTTCCCTCTGCCTATCCTGTTGTGTGCGGAATACAGCGTGAAGCTGATTTAATTATTTTTTTAGTTTAATAGGAAATCCCAGGCCCTAGGCTGGTAAAATTTTATTTGAACCAGCCTAGGGGTTTACCTATATACGTTTATATAATAGTTTCAAGCTTTGTGCTATACAAAGCTATCGAAACGATCTAAAACAGATGATCGCTAAAAGTTATTTTATGACAAAAGCCTCATCTTAATAAATCTTCCAAGAGATTTGCATGAAAAACGGCACAATGAGAGATAAAAGAATAAAATCCAGTTACTCAAATCGAGAAGTTAGCTATGCTAGAGGATTATTAAGTTTAATTAGTTAAAGAATTGAAAAAAGATGACGCCTATTGTATTAATCCTTCTTTAATTATAGATAGAAATCTCTTCAGTCCAAGAGATGAAAAAATTATTTGAGGGCGCAGAATACTTTAATCTGTCATACTAATTTTGGAATATCAAATGAAGTTACCTTATTTTTATTTTAAACATTAAAACTTAACTTCATAGCGCTAAAATGTGACATTACTTATTTCAATAATTTATAAAAATACATGTAATAAAAGTGTAATTGATTTCTGTCTGTACATAGAGACATATAAAAAAATACATTATTGAGGCAGTAGTACCCACAACATTTTTTTATTTTATTCTTTTGTCTGTACGTTCGCGCATTCTAATCTCAGAAATGGATTAAGGGATATAACTGCAATTTTCGCCATTATGTTTAGGCGAAATTCCAGTAACATTTCATAAGTAAAAAATTATATCAATATAAATTATTTTGTTCTACAAAAGAGCTACAAAATAACATATCGTAATTAAAATGATAATGTTATTACATGAAATTAATGTTGATTACTAAATAAATAATTTTGGTGTTCAATATTCTATAATATAATAAAACAGTACACACACACTCACAGAGACACACATATATTTCCGGTACTACTAACTACGGACTATCTTACAGTACCTTACTAGATTTGTTAAACAGAACACAAAATTATTAAATAGAAAAATAGAATAACACACACTCTTTCTCGCTAGTAATGCCTTAATTGTTATACTGTACGTATGCATTTTTTTTTCTTTTCAGATCGCTACTGAGAGAAATACTTTGAAATAAAATGTAAGTAACTTTTATATTCTATTAAAATTATGTCTTTTATTACAGACTCGTTTATACTTTACTCCGTATTATAATTCTAACTTCTGTGATGTTACTGAAAAGAAAATCTCATTAATTTATTATAGAAATAAATGAGATTTGTTGTTGCGTGAAACATATTTTTAAATGCCTTCAAAATCTGATTATAATGGCTCAATATAAGAAATTGTCAATATTCTAAGGAATTATCGTCGTAAATTTAAATAATATTGTTTAGATGTATTCAATAATAAAATAATATCTTTTCACTGGGCCTAATAGTAAATAAAATCAAAAAGCAGCATCTATCGATTTATAATACAAAAAATGTCCACAAAGCTCACTACGATTCGAAAGTACAATAATTGTACATATTGAAGAAAAATGTTTATTTTCGCGTGATGATCTGCATTAAAAACAATTTCAAAGCACCGCTGCTACCAAAATAAAAAATAAATTAAAAACCAAAAAAAAATCAAAAAATGTCAAATTAAAAACCAAAAAAAACCAAAAAATTAAAAACCAAAAAAATTTAAACATAACTTTACCCATTTTTTTCTCTATGTAGGAAATTTTGCGGACTCAAAATAACAATTCATTAATATAAAGCCTTGCGACAGGCCGCATTAGCGGCGTCACGTGAAATATGGAAATTTCGCAGTGAATAATACGTTGTCTGCATCGTTGACCGCCGTCATGCGATCACAATGCCCAACATGGATCCTACATGACTTGTGTTACGTCAAATTATAGTTTAATATGTCGTACAGCATAGTAAAAAGGAATCGAACCCCGCTACTTGGTGATATATCAACTAGACTAGTCTAGACTATCGGTCTCAACTGACATCCAATTTTATACGGAAGTGAGCAGAGATGTTTATCTAATTAGGAAAAATTCTTGAAATAAATATGATGTAAATTATAATAAAAAACACCAAACAAATTTTATTATTTGTGTGTGCGTACTACGGATATATCTAGCTCTATATCAAATTATAAATTATAAATCCCTTGAGAATACATGTTCTAAAGCGGTAAGCGTACTGTCGGACAGTTATGACTTTAATATATTATAACTTAATATTCTATTAGATAGGTTAAAGGTGAACGCTAAACTGCAAATTCTTGATTGATATTTATATACATATTAAACAAAATTTTAATTACATAGTTTTTTTTGGATATAAAATATTTTAATATCTTTTTCTCAAATTTCAAGGTGCTTAAGGAAAAAATATGGAAATCAATTACTTATAACAATATTTAATTTTAAAAACCAGAATCAGGGATTACTGAGTAATTGATTCCGCTTCCAATGTTGAATTGGTAGCCACAATAATAACCTTTTGTGTGACCAACGCCGTTCTGGCACGGCGGCGGCCATCCATTCAGGTATAAATTTATCATATGTCATCACGGGGACAATGTACCGCTAAATAAATACATGGACGTACCATAACCAAATTTATTTTTTAAATGATAACTTTAATACAATTTATACGCTATGATTAAATATTGTTATCTTTTTAACTCAGTTAAGATGTGTTTTGGTTGTCAGTTCATATTCTTCTGACTAAAACATTTATATTTATAACGTAGGGTTTCCACTAAGCAAAGTACAGAGTTAATTTACGTCACCCGCGTATATTTTTAAAATAGGTTGAGAGTAGAGTCACTAAAATCATCAAAAGCAAATTGTTCATTTATATGAAAGTTATTCGTAATTTGGAAAATCTGTTGTACAATATAAAACTAATAAAGCCAGAACCGAAAGGACTGGCTAGTCCTTCGTTGTTATAAAATTTTATAAATTATATTGACTTTAAAATAATTTTGTTATTTATATATTTTATTTGTGGACAATAAATATTTTGAATGTAAAATTAACCTTTTTATTAGAAAATTAATGGTTCCCCCATATCTAAATCCAGTCGTGTATGTCGTCCATTTCAAGCTATTTAGACAAACGCCACCAGTGGAATGATCCTCTCAGAAAGACAATGTTTGATGTACAATAATTTTTTTAAATGAAAAATATTTGGAAGCGCAGAAGTCGTGGCGCATACATGGCGGTGATACAAGGGTGTGACTGAAACGCAACGGTTGTCGTTCGATCCCCGATCGATCGAAGGGAATGAATTATTATTTATTAATTTAAAAAAAATCTTCGCTCTGGCGCCAAGACAAAAGTCCGGAGCTGAGTTCCGCCAATCAACATGCCTCGAAAAATTCGGCGGAAGTATTAAAAATATTTGGAAATAAATCATTCTTATATAACCCTACAGAGTAATATACAAAATAAGATTATTTGTTGGGTTTCAAAAATATATTCTCGCTCACTTCCGGATATCCATAAATTATAACGTACAAATAAGTTTGAAATTTGTGATAGCAGAAGATTAATAATGGTCGTGTGATCCCAGCCTAGAATAGGATCACCCTGTTACTGATGGTGCCGTAAGAGGCGACTAAAGTACGTATGAGAGAGTCACGTCACCAGCAATGACAACAGATACTCGTATGGGCAAACTCGACCGAATTATTACTACCTCTTAAAACCGGCGTGAAGTAGTTTCTTTTTACCAGTGAGGCCACCTGATTGATAAATGACCTTCAATATAACTTCCGCCATGGTCGCTCAACCGGTGATTCTCTGGTCTACTTACCCACCGCTAGGCTGCGACTATTGAAAGCGCCCTTGCTCTCCCTTGCTGGCAGTTAGTTTGGACATGGCAAAGGCCTTCAATCGAGTGTGGCATGGGGCGCTCCTTGCAAAATTTACATGCTACGGGCTTCCCGAGAATTTATGCTAGTGGATCGCCAGCTTTTTCACTGGACGCAGTATCAAGATCGCTGTCGAAAATTTTTACTTGGAATACATACCCGTAAATGCTGGCGTACCCCAAAGCTGTGTGCTGTCCCCTAGGCTTTTTCTTTTGCATATCATTTACAAGTTACAGGATTCTTGCATTCATTGCTATGCTAATGATAGCACAGTGGAACAAAAGGAGCTTGGTTCAATTCAACCCTCTAAAGACGCAAATTTGCGCGTTAACCACAAAAAAAAATCCCATTTGTCATATCGCCAGTCTTTCAAAACACTCTTATGGCCGCGTCCAGTATCGACATATTGGACCCTAATGTTTCGAGTAATTGTCAGTGTCGCGATCATCTAAAAAGCAAGGCCAAGTTGGCCTTGAAGAAACTGGGGATCATCAGCAGAGCAAGACGGTACTTCACCCCAAAACACCGTTGAGCCCTGTATAGGTCCCAGGTTCAACCTCACGTGGACTGTTCTCGTCTTTGAGCTGGTGCAACACAGTATTAGCTATCAGCTTGAACCATTTGATCGCATACAGCGTAGAGAAGCTCGAATCATTGGATACCCAATGATATGTGAAAGGCTTGACATTTTGACTTTGCATAGAGAAGTCTTCACTGTGCGTTCTCTGCCGTATTTATCATGGGGACCCTCCCCGTGATAAATCTGAAGTACTATTTGTTACCTGCCGCCAAATTTTCTAACTGCACAGTATATTACATGACACTCATAAAATACCATATACCACACCACATAGATTCGTGGCACTCCATTGTGCGGTGTCCTAGGAACTTTCTTCCAAGTGCCACGCAACTGTAGAATGCCTACCTGCGGCAATTTTTCCAGGTCGATACGACATGGGTACCTTCAAAAAGCGCGTCTATCTTCACCTTAAGGGCCGGCAATGCACCTGTAGCTTTTCTTATGTTGCACGTGATCGTGGGTGGCGGTGATCACTTACTATCAGGTAACGCGAACGCTCGTTTGAATTGTCTTTTCCTTAAAAAAAAATAGATAATTCGGAATTTATCTTGCATAACTTTACCTTATGATTTGTAATCAGTTCCAGACAAATCGGTATACGTATGGATGTGCAAAACTAAATAATTATATTTGTTAAGTGATGTATTACAATACATAAAAGGATTCGTATGTTTTGTATATTCTATGCAGAATTAAGCAAAGTTGATACGTAAATACGTTGCTTACAATGTCACGATCACAATGGCTTATCTAATACAGTGAGTCAGAAGTAATTAAGCCAGTTATTGTAAATTGAAGGGCTCTCAGGCAATCTATGCTTGCATATTCTGCCTTTGTTAAACAAAACCCTTTAGAGAACATTGCCTGTTGTTTGAGATTACTATTGAATTTCTTAAGAACATTTCTGGTAAATGAAATATTGAAAAGCCATTGTACACATATTAAAATTATATTATAATATTTAAATAATATTATTCACTTTATACTATAAAATAATATTTAACGCTTTACAATAAGCTTACTTTAATATAAAAATATTTAAAAATAAAATCCATAACCAGTATCCTTTACAAAACGGAAAATGCCGTAACCGTACTTATATCAACTTATATAAAATAAAAAGATGAATTTGTCATCAACATATAATGTGCCACAGGTGAAACAAATCTGGCTGAATGTTACAGTTGTAGATTTAAATCACACTCATAAAAATACCTACCATCCTAACAAGTATAAAAATATCTATCATGTTTTAAATGAAACTATTTTAACCGGTTTAATCGCGTATATTTAGTATTACATTTTTGGAAATTCGACGTTTCGAACACTTTGCAGTAGTCCGTGGTCACGGGTAAACTCTACCTGTGACGGGTTTCCAAAAATGTATAATACTAAACAAACGCGATTAATCCGGTTAAATAGTTGCATTCAAAATATGATAAATATTTTTGAATACTCATGTAATAATCGTGAAAATCAAAGATCTTAACAATATCTATCATATTCCAAATGCATAGCAAAAATATACTATTCATGGCCGCATACGTTACTTAATCTATTTGGTAAGCTTTTGTATAGGTACATGTAGATAAAGATGGCACTAGGTACTGTCCTAGCAAGTAAACAACAAACAAAGTTGTCAATTAGAGTACAAATCCGTAGTATAAACATGCTTCAATTTAAAAATGTTTGTTGTATTTCTCAGACTCTTAAAGGTTTTAAGCTAATTTATTTTTAATCGATTCTATCTATACAAAGAGATTTTGTTTTCGTAAAATTTTCCATGGATGATAAAATAGGTACCTATACATTTTAATATACGTTATTTTACTGCAAATCTTTAATTAAGTGATTTTAAAGTGAATGTCGCGTATAATGTTATATGTGACCTTTCAATAAAGCGAGTCATAAGACTCAAGTAAGGATGTTTATATCCCTACTAGCGGCTCGCCCACGGCTTCGCCCGCTTAAAATACATGATTACTGATTTAATAACCACAATCGATTGACAACTATAATGACTTCTAATATGACTTTTTTTTACGACATTATCGTCAAAGAATTTTTGATTGTTTTAAATAAAAAAATACGACCATTGTTGATATTTAATATTTATAAAATATACATAAAGCTAATTATGTATTACACGTATATATTTTTGTAACTTTATGTTCTTTTTACCTATATAATATACGTCTCATCATAATTCTAAAACTCTGTTAAATGTGCTGATGTCAGTGAATAATTTAATTTAGGTTGTAGGATTCATAATATTCTTTGTAAAATAACTGTATTAATTGCATATTAACTCCTGTACAGTTTTTAAATTAGTTACATATATTATATGNTTGATGAACTAAACTTTAGTACTCAAGTTGAGTTAAAACAAAGCAATTGGTGAAATTTTCAAGTAAATCGGTTCAGTACTTTCAGAGAAAAATGCGGACAGAAATATGTCGACAGACAGACAGACAGACAGACAAGAAATTCAAAAAAAATCTTTTTGCTTTCTATTATTCTTTTTAAGTGTCCCTCTATCCATTTCAGTCAAAATTAATAAATGTACAGACAAAATATTTTTACTGTCTTATTATATATAGAGATTACATATTTACTTTCAAAAAGATATTATGAAATTAATAAATGTCCAATGTTTTCATCATAAAATAATACAGAACTATTATAAAAACATTTATAGATATTATTACTTGAGGCTAAGCGATTGCAAGCACGACAGTTGTGGATTCGATTCCCACGCGGGGAATTATTTTTTTTATATTTTCATTTCCTCGCTACGGTAAGCCTCGCCTCAAGAACTCAGCAGAAATTGGAGAACAGTAGTGTCTTAACGAAGTACGGAGTGTCTTAACCCTAAGTTCTCAGGTGCCCTCTAGTTGAAGCTAAATTATAGATAGGTACTATTACATCCGAGGCCAGTCGTGGCGAAGCGGCACGAGGTGTAACTGTAAAACCGACTGGTTGTGGGTTCGATCCCCACTCAAGTAGATGAAATATTTACTTAAATTTATATTTCCATTTCTTCGTTCTGGTGTCGAGGTTAAGCGCGGCGTTGAGTTCTGCCACTCAGCACGCAATGCCTCCAAAATTCGGCAGAAAGTGGGGAACCCACCCGCTTATTTGCACCCTTAGGGGTGAATTCTAAAAAAAACCACGAAACACGTGTTCAATAAAAAAATTTTAACAGTCCGAATTTCATTTTTTATAAAAATCGGTGGCGATTTAAAGGTTTTCCATATAAACTTTCAACCCCTTATTTGAACCCTTATGGGGTGAATTCTAAAAAACCATGAAATACGTGTTCAATGAAATATTTTTAAAAGTCTGAATTTCAAATTTTATAAAAATCGGTGCCGATTTAAAAAAAACCATACAAACTTTCAACCCCTATTTCATCCCTTTAGGGTTAAAATTTTTCAAAATTCCTTCTCAGTGGATGTCCAGATTATGAAAACTAACATCTGTAAAAATTTCACGTTTCTACGCACAGCGGTTACGGCTGTGCGTGCGTCTTACCTCAGTCAGTTACATGTCCTTTTATATATATAGATTAAATCCTTAAAACCTCTAGATACAATTAGTGTGATAGCAAAAACTCTGTACAATATTAAATTTACTTACAAATATCATAAAAATGGATCATTCTTACATAGACTCTTTGAAATCTGCGTCTGAGTAAAAAAAAACTTACTTCGGTCTTCCGGCACCAAGTAGAGAGAGCTTCAGCTAAAACGAACAAATTAAATAACCGGGGATGAAATGTTTATTACCGACGCCGATTTACGAGAAACGGCGACATGAAATGACGTCCTAAATTCGTCGCATTTTTGTATGTCCATTTTATTTTATTGTCAAAACGATCTCTATTTTTAGTTTCTATAAATGTTTGATTGTGTAACACGACCACAGCTTCAATAGTTAATCTCTTGTAATTAACAGTAAAAGGTGATTAAATAAATAAAAAATATTACTGTTACCGATACTCCCTATTTTTACAACCAATTATTTACAGACACACCTCATATTTATGTCGTCTTTTCAAATGATTAAAGGATCTTTTAAAGATTATCTTGAGTATTTGGGATACTTGTAAACAATAGATTGCTTGAGGCCGGTCGTGGCGCAGCGGCACGAGGTGTGACTGCAAAATCGACTGGTTGTGGGTTCGATCCCCACTCGAGGAGATGAAATATTTACTTAAATTTATATTTCCATTTCTTCGCTCTGGTGTCGAGGTTAAGCGCGGCGTTGAGTTCTGCCACTCAACACGCAATGCCTCCAGAATTCGGCAGAAAGTGGGGAACGGAGTGTCTTAACACTAGGTTCCCTCTGCCTACCCTGCTGTGTGCGGGATACAGCGTGAAGCTGATTTTGATTTATTTTTTAATAGATTCCTTAATTTGGTGTAAATACCAAAGATATGATTATGGATGGAGAGGCCAGTCATAGCGTAGTGGCACAAAGTGTGACTGTAAAACCGGTTGGTTGTGGGTTCGATCCCCACTCGAGGAGATGAAATATGTACTAAAATTTATATTTCCATTTCTTCGCTCTGGTGTCGAGGCAAAGCGCGGCGTTGAGTCCTGCCGCTCAATACGCAATGCCTCCAGAATTCGGCAGCAAGTGGGGAACGGAGTGTCCTAACACTAGGTTCCCTCTGCCTACCCTGCTGTATGCGGGATACAGCGTGAAGCTGAAAAAAAATGATTATGGAAAAAAATTACGACCTGTTAAAAAGTATTTATTATGTGTACATTTTATATAATATTTTTAACTTATAGCTATGACTAGTTACGAGTTATTTAGAATGTTCCTGGCCTATACTACATTCCATAAAAAATCATCCCTTCGTTTGTAAACATTTTTGAAATTTGTCTTCTCTACAAATCTTACATACATTTTTTTATATCTTGTACGGTCGTGTCTGCTATATTTTTTTACTACTGTTCGAGTGACATTAAAAAAAAAATAATTAAAAAAAAACATAATTTAAATCATTTTGTGCTCTACTTTCGGCACTTTAGTTATCTTAAAGATTGCAAGTAACACAAGTTAAATTTTATGAAACCTAGGTATATTGTACTTGAATAGATTCTATATTTGATTTGCTAAATCTAGGTCTTCTATATCTAGGTCTAGAAATTTAGTAGAATATGAATTATTTACCCTTAAATTATACATTCTCTTTCTGAGTATTTTAATATGTGGTTATTGTAACGTATAATTATACTAAGTTCATGAATACCCAATTGTCTGCCCACGCTCGATACTCCAAGGTTTTGAGTTTGTCCCTAAACAAATACCATCACTAAATATGTATGTCGGAGTGAATGAATATATATTTACTTTATAATAATAGTATTATAGTATGTAAATATGTTATGCATGTAATCGTAGCTTCAAGCTAAAATCAAGCACATAGTGTGGTAGGCAAAAGGAACTTAACGTTGAGCCACTTCGTTCCCATTAAGACACTTATGTTACTTTTCGCCGAATTTTGGAGGCATTGCGTGTTGAGTGGCGGGGCACAACGCCTCATTGTATCTTTTTACCTGAACAAATACAAAAATTTTGTTTTCTGGATTATTATTATTATTATATAACGAGATTATGGGAACGTTATTTTTTAAGATTATATTTCAAATTATTTTTTTAAAAAAAATTCCCCGTATCACATCGTGCAGTCAAACAAACATTTCCAAAAAGTTTCACGATGATAAATGTAGCTGTCATTTAACATATGAATCGATAAATAGATAATAGGCAAATCTCGTAATAATACCTAGTACTTTCAGAACAAAATTTTATAAATAAATATATATATATATATATACGGTACTTCGGTCTTCGGTTACTTCGGTCTTCCGGCACTGACTCGTCTCCCACTAGACAAACCCCACAAAGCAGGATAATGCCTCAACGTGGTCGGCTAAGCATCTAGAAAGATGTGCACCAATTTCACCATTACAAGAAGCTTGTAAGCCCACTTCGTCACTACAGTTGAGTACTTTCACTTTTCCGAGCACATAGCTCTTGCGCTCCATTCGGTCATGTCGTCCAACGAAGGCAAGTCATAGGTAAGGGATAAATTACAATTCCCCTCTAGCGGCCTCAGGCCCAGGGGGTCGTCAATCCCTAACCGCTCGCCACATACTGCCCTGCGGGCTTATTATTATTATATTATTTTACTTATATGTTTGTTACTAATATTATCTATGTATTAATATGTATATTTAACCTAACTACCTAGTCAATGTTCAAAGTAAATACGTACTTATGCCTAACACAATATTCTCTACTATATGCACACGTACAATTACTGCTATTCCCTATCGACAAGGACTTGAAGCAAATTCGCATAACGTTACCATCTTTCCACCTATGCTGTAATAGTGTACTACATCGCCGAAACCAACGTAGAAAACCTGTAACACAATTAAAATATTATTTAATTTAATATCTAAGGCATATCATTTAAGCATAAAAAATGTTAAATCAAGCATCCTTTTATCCAGCAGGATGAAAAATATAATATTAATAATTTTCCTATTTTTTTCATATTATCTAATTGTGTCTATATTACGAATATTATTTAAGGTGTGACAATTTAAAAAAAAAGACAAACCGAGTACTTTATCTGATTCATATCATAAAAAAAGACTCCTTCATATAAAAAAAATCAAATCATAACTTTTTAATGAATATGAATTGTGTTTCAATTTAATTACCAAATTCAATTATTATATTAATTATGTACACACTTATAGAAAAAAATTTAATATAAAATATAATATATTTTCAGTGATAACTTTATTACATTTACATATTAATGTTTTTTTTTTTAATTATTAGTTGTTTATAGATTACTTAAACTACGCTGTAGTCGACTCCTGTCATTGGCTGATGGCGACTGTCATATAACTGTCACAGATTCATTACAATTCAACCTCGCATCCATGCCAAGCAAAACAAATCCGGTTGTCTATGACAACTACAAGCTTCACACAGACGCGTCACCTGCGTCGAAATTTATTAGTTTTATAATTTTATGTGATTAAGAAAATTGTGATAAGTGTGATTTTATACAAATCTTCGTGATAATATTAGTGTTAAGATTTGTTATGTTATCGTTGTTCATCGGGATATATTACGAGGTAAGGAAGCGGAGAAGACAATGTCGTCAAGATTTGTTTAGAATTTGCGGGATCGATAACCCGGTCGGCTAGCCATGAGGCGCGACGCTGAGGTTATGTTGCGAGTCGCGAACCAGTATCCGAGTTCAAGTAACGGTCCCGCGGACCAGAGCGAGCCGACTCGTGTTACGGCTGCAAAATCCGGTCGGACTTAGGACAAGTTAGTTTATAATAGCGTCTAGATCCTCATTAGCCGCCCTCATTCCGTTGCGCTTGCCACAAATTATCACTGTAAATAAATACTTGAGTATTTAGCTTTGCTTTGATTCGAGGAGTTATTCCCACACCCTACACCTTTAGCGCTCGAAACCTTTGGACGTTCCTTATGAGATGTGCGCCTGTTTTCCAGCTTACCCTGCCTGCAGTGCGTGCCAAGAGCCCCAGAGTCCCAGCCATTAGATTGAGTGGAGTGTCCCCTGCCCACACGTAGCCCTGTAAGAAGTCAAAATTCCACGAGACACTACGGATACCTCCTCCAGCATGGAACTGGAGAAAGCCCCTGCTCTCCATGAGGAAGACTCCAAAGTAACCCTCACTATCAGATTGATTATGCAGGGCAAGGTAAGAATGTTTGCACTTCTTTTGGTAAATATTATTTTCTAGTAGTGTTTATTGTAAGATTGTGCTTTTTACCTTCTCTTCTAAGTTGCAGCATCATTGAATAACAAGCTTTAGCAATGAAGGACTCATTCTATTAATTTTGGTTTAGTTTATTTTAAGAAAATTACAATCCTAACAAATTAAAAATTAAGATGGATGAAGTAATATTATTTTTTCTAACATTTTAATTGCACTTTTCTTTGTTTTACAACTAGTTACCAACCCAATAAAATCACATTTGTGTCATTTTTTATATGCATATATGTATTTCATGTTATTCAAATATTCTTTTCAATTTAGTCCGAAAATTAGCCAAAGACCAAAACATAATTGTTATCAAATTGTCATTTAATGGCTTATAAAACAGAAGTATGTTAATCTAATATGACATTGATATTTAAATCTTGTTAAGAAACTAGCACTTGTATGGATGCTTAGTGCAATATCCTGTTTATATATTACCTTGCTCGCTTAAAGTAGACTTTAATAACTGTTAACTAACAATAAATATATTCTTAACCTGATTATTCAGTATTTAGTGGAAATCTAATATTTATTATTATCACACTTCTCACTTCATATTTGATTCACATAAAATTAGAAAGTGATTTCTTTATTAATCAACGATGCAGAAAAGACACTAGCAATGAATTCATTCAGAATGCCTTGTAAATTCAATATAATAATAAAATTAATCTGCTTTTTCATATCATATCTAATCCTATTTTAAAAATATACACTTTAAAATTAATATTAAATAATCCTACAATTTACTGTTACAAACTATATGTAGAAACTAAATTATTTTACACAAAACAACAGTACAATAAAAAAATATTTGCACAGATGAAGAACTTCTAATTAAATAACAAAATGGCTCTCTCGGCCATAAAATGTATTGACGTGAATATCTACCTATGTGATGTGTCTTGTACCCAGTTTTAATTGGCTGTAATCCAATATAAAATATAAATGGCGTCTTGCCAGCTATTGGCACTCTCCCTGTTCATCAAACATGTCGATTTGTTTCTTTTCTAATTAAGATTCATGTTAATTATTTTTTTGTTTCATCATTCTCATCAGCTTCTTAATTTGCATTGAAAAACTTTAATTCTCACATTTCTTCATCTCTATTTTTATTATATTATTATTTATATCTTATTATAAGGAAAACATTAACTTTGTTTCATAAATAATACCTGTAAGGTTAGTAATTAAGAAATTTTTAAAACATTCCTCAATTTATATTTAAATTTTGACAAATTTTATGTGTGAGGCCATTATGGCGCAGTAGTAGTGTCTGATTGTAAACTCGACGATTGTGGGTTCGATTCCCCACTCGAGGGAATAAATTGTTTTTACTTCTTTGTTCTGGTAAGAAGACAAAGCACGGTGTAGAGTTTCGTCTCTCCACACGCAATATCTTGAAGATTGAGCTAAAAGTAGACGATAAAGTGTCTTAACCCTCTGCCTAAACCGCAGAATATGCAGAATGCATCGTGAGAATAAAAAAAAGATTAGTAAATATACTGCTTGGGGGCGTTGTAATTTATAAATAATACAACACAATGCTCGGCTATATTTACAATTTCATGCATTTGCATGTTAATGCACATAAATTGTTAAGCCTCAATGTAGAGCTCGTGTTGAAGTTCTTCGAACCAAACGCACTTTGGTCGTCCATCCTGCATCTATTTGCGTCGTTTCAAGATGTATCACCCGAGATCCTAGACTGACGCATACATTGTTCACATACTGCAGAAGTCAACTGTTGATGCCAGGAACGAGCCGTTACGACGGCGACTCTAAAACTGTCATTGCGCATCCCCGACTATTATTGCAGTAAAGAATCGCCGTGCTCCCGTCTATTATTAGATAGCAGACAGGAAATCTTTTGTACGATTTAATAAATCTTCGTGCATTCACATTAATTATGCGTGCGCGTTGCACAACACTTGCCAATGCTTATCGCGTCGGCGTTCTGAAGTTTTTTTCAGTATTTCAGTGAGCGAAATATTCTAACGTTTTAAAACCAAGAACTTCTGTATGTTAATTTTTTTCTTTTCTTTTGTTTTGTAGGAAGTTGGCAGCATCATTGGAAAAAAAGGAGAAATCGTTAAGAGATTCAGAGAAGAGGTTGGTATTGGTGTAATTTCATACTAAAGCTATTAAATTTGTGTACTCAAATTCTCTAGTAAATTGATATTTACTTATTAATTCATTTTAATATAATTTTTTTTTATAATTCAAAGAAATTGTTTACTTTATTGATTATTTGTTATAAATTCGTGTGTATATGATTTTTTTTCTTTCAGTCTGGGGCAAAAATCAACATATCAGATGGATCGTGTCCGGAACGAATTGTCACAGTTACTGGAAACACTAGTGCTATATTCAAAGCATTCACACTCATTTGCAAGAAATTTGAAGAGGTTTGTATATATGGAGATAATTATATTATATTAAGTAGTATAAAAAAATCCATTCAACAGTAGCATACACCACCCAATTGTGCCTCAAAGTTGTCTTACACAAATATCATTTTAAAGAATCTCTAATTCTAAAAACCAAGTATTGTCATTGGAAACTAATAATGATATAGTAAATATTTATTATTTGATTATATTTTTTAAGAGCAAGATTAGCCTTTATTCTATTATCCCGTAAACCTTCTCATTTCATATGTCCATTTATAGATGGAGACTGTTTATATATCAATTATTTTAGTGATGACAGGAATTGTTCTCTTTGCACTTATCTACAATGGCCTCTTATATCTTATGATTCCCATAGAGGAAAAACTATACAGCATTCCCTAAATTCCCCATGTGGGCGTGTGAGGGTGTCCTTAAATGAGAAGCTTTGAGCAGCACCTGGCACTTGCTAGATTTAAAGGCTCCTTTACATGCATATTGACACTCACTTTCACTGTCTACTACTAGTTCTACTCCCTACAAACACCAAATTTGAAATTATTCTACTAGTGGATTTCCGAAGCACTTTCTAGAAATGAAATGATGAGTTTTAGTTAGGATAATATATTTTAGCAAACTATAGAGGGTTGTACCTCTCACACGTGCTTTTACTCATACATAGAGGCCAATCCTCAAGAATTCAACAGAAAGTATGGAACGAAGTGTCTTAACACTAGGTACCCATGCTTCCACTGCCTATTCTACTATGTACGGGATACAGCGTGAAGCTAAAAAAAATATAATCTATAATAATTTTAGTAATATGCTATATTGCAGTGGTGCTCACAGTTCAATGAGGGCGGCGGCGGCGGGTCGCGCGCGCCCATCACTCTGCGCCTCATCGTGCCAGCCTCACAGTGCGGCTCCCTCATCGGCAAGGGGGGATCTAAGATTAAAGAGATTCGTGACGTCACAGGGGCCAATATACAGGTAAGCGTTGTAAATACATTTTTTTTTTAATTTTTCATTGCAGAGTATATACAAAGAGAATTTAGCATTAAAATAATCCATTCTCTAGTTTATGCACAATTTTGAGGCTGTTAACTGGCAGAACCCAATATGTTCCTGAATAATTTGAACCCAAAACCATAGTGCTTACAATCAGACACTATTTACAACACTATGATGTTTTTAAAGACTACATGTATTCTGCTTAAATAGCCTGCCTATATAGTTTTTTAATTACAAAAAAAGTTTATTATTCCCTAATCAAGACTGATTTTTATTTGCATGGTAGTCATAAAACCATCTTAGTTTATCTAATCACTATAATTTTTACTAAGTTCATGTTCAAATTAAACATTACTTACTTATAGTAAATATTTATTAAATTTATATAAATTTATATTATTATTATATAAATTTATATTTCAATTTCTTCGCTCTGGTGTCGAAGTTAAGCGCGGCGTTGAGTTCTGCCACTCAACTCGCAATGCCTCCAGAATTCGGCAAAAAGTGGGGAACGGAGTGTCTTAACACTAGGTTCCCTCTGCCTACCCTGCTGTGTGCGGGATACAGCGTGAAGCCAATTTAATAATTTATTATAATAATTACAACTCATTTTTAAACTACTTTAAAAATCTATTAAAAGAAGGTAAAAATCTCAAATGTCTTAATATAAAATTTTTTATTGTTATTTATCACTTAATAACTTATTGAAACTGAAAGTCTATACGTCATTAATAATTAAATCACATGAAAGCAAATAGATATAGCCTGTTTAGTACTTCTGTTTACTTCTGTACAAATAGTACAGTACATACAGAAGTTAAATAAAATAAATCAGCTTCACGCTGTATCTCGCACAAAAATTATTACGAAAATATGTTTTATTTCAATATTGATTTGAAAGAAGACTGCTTTATTTGCTAAGTGATTCAATTTTATAGTTTTAACAGTACAATTTAATAATAAATTGCAGGTAGCAAGTGAAATGCTGCCGAACTCGACTGAAAGAGCTGTGACAATCAGCGGAACATGCGACGCCATTACACAATGCATTTACCACATTTGCTGTGTTATGTTGGAGGTAATTATGTGAAATAATGTATTTTTTAGCTTAGAAGTGTAGACAGTGGGAACCTAATGTTAAGACACTCCGTTATCCACACTCCTCCCAACTTTCGATATATTGCATGTCAAATGATGGAACTTAGTGTCACGCTTTATCACAAGACCAAAACAATTGATTTCCTCAAATAAATATTGAGCTCACAACGTTTAGAACCGGTTGCAAAGTAATCAAATAAATTAAAAAATTAAATTAAATTAGCTTCACACTGTATCCCGCACACAGCAGGGTAGGCAGAGGGAACCTAATGTTAAGACACTCCGTTCCCCACTTTCTGCCGAATTCTGGAGGCATTGCGTGTTGAGTGGCAGAACTCAACGCCGCGCTTAACCTCGACACCAGAGCGAAGAAATGGAAATATAAATTTAAGTAAATATTTTATCTCCTCTAGTGGGGATCGAACCCACAACCAGTCGATTTTGCAGTCACACCTCGTGCCGCTGCGCCACGACCGGCCTCAATAATAATCAAATAAACATTGATATATTTTTTGTTTATTCTTTATACAGAGCCCACCAAAAGGCGCGACGATTCCATACAGACCGAAGCCAAATGTGGCAGGACCGGTCATATTAGCGGGTGGACAGGCATACACCATACAAGGAAACTATGCTGTGCCCGCACAAGATGTGAGTAGCTTTCTAATATGAAACTATATTTAAAATCTAAGTTAATTATAGTTAATTAATATAAAAAATTGCTCTGATAAGTGAAATATAAAAATGTGTATAAGATTAAAACTTAAAAAAATTGTTAAGTCATAATTTAGCCTTAGGTTTATAGTAAATATTTAGAATAATAAAATTTTAGGAAATTCCTATAATAGCAATTTTCTAAAGGATTTACTTTATTGAAAGTTTATATGTTTATAAGAGTTTTGTTAAATATATACATATATTTCACCATTTTTGCATTAATGTTACTAAATCAAACTGTTTTTTTGATTTTTAATAGAAATCTCTATTAGATTGAATTGATTGAATCCTTATGGTTAACTCGACACTACAAAAGAGGTTACTAGTTAATAAAAAAAGTAATACACACACACACTCTTCGGTTTACCTGAATATATGATTAGTTATAGTGTATAAATAGGAAAGGAAATATTTAACGAATTAATACTAAGTGATATATCGTTATTTTATTTAAATTTGTATTTTTTAATTTTTTTGCATATTAAAATTTATGTGCATTAGCTATTAATATGGTTAAATAAATTGTGTTATTAAAATAATGTGAGATAAATAACCTGTCGTAACATTTTATTTACATGTCATTATGATGTCCTTCTATAAAGGTTATAAACTTAATACAAGTATTAAATTTACATAATAAACGTTGATTTTACGACACATCTCACTCTTATAGACAGACAGTGGGTTCAAATCCCATTTAAAGATAGATAAAAATGCTAAATTAAATACTAATAGGGAGCTTTTTCAATAATCATATAAAAAGAGGAAAAAAAAACTATCCTCTAAAAAAGTATACAGAATATATATCTTACGGATAAAAGAGCTGTCATGGTACAGTAGGAAGTCGTCTGACTATAAACGCGATAGTTATGGGTTCGATCCCCACTCGGGGAAATGATTAAATGTAATTTTGTATTCATTTCCCCGCGCTGGTAAATGAAGCGTTCTGTTCCGTCATTCAACATGCAGAATGTTTTAAAAATTTGGCGGTGCGTGGGAAACGAAGTGATTTTATACTACGGTCCCTTCTTTACGGGAAAGAGCGTGAAAAAGGGCGCGGTAGTGACGGTGTGTATGGCAGGCGGTGTGCGCGCCCGTGTTCCCCGTGCTCGAGATGAAGCCGCCGCTGGTGGGCGCGCTGCCGCCCGCGCACCTGCTGCCGCCGCTGCACGAGCACCACCTCGTGAGTCACGCCCCCACCCCACCCGACCTCATCTGTACCCGCGACTTGTCATACTTTACTACCAAGCTGTATTGTAGATCCGGGAGAAAATTACTATTTTACTGCCTCTATCTCGTTATCTATAGTCTGAACCTACAACTTTACCAGTGAAAATTTCTTAATATTTACTGCCCATCTATATTATAGACCCAGAATAACTTTAGTTCTTAACTGCTTATCTATATTATACCAACTCACACAATACAATCTATGTTATATATCAACTATACACACGAGAACTTCTTAATGCTTTACTGCCTACCCATATTGTAGATTCGTGAAAACCGAAAAGAATTTACGTTAATTCCAGTCTGTAGTCCCAAGATCTAGAGTCTCTTTCTCTAAGGCATATAGTCTATCCCAAGAACTTCCAAATACTTGTGAAACTTTTTAAATATAGTTCTATATTTAACAGACCTGGGAAATTTTAATACTTTATAATATCTAAAATACATAATAAAAAGATATTAAAAATATTTAGTTCACAAAAACAATTTATATATCTCTATAAGAGATCTCTTCTAACATCTACTACCATTCTCTATGATATACTCACACCAAAAACTGGTAAATTCTTAACTGTTACGTTTGTGGCTCTTGTATTATTATAGATTAGAAAGATAACTCTGATGCCTTTAATGATCTGTATTCTCTATACAGATACTTTACTATGTCTTTATTTAATATCTTCAATTAGTTTTTATTTGGGAAAACTTCTTTCAAACCTTTACTCCAATCCTTATTATATTATATACTTATCATATACCAAGAAGTATGTAACCATAACTTATGATTGTTTAGTATGTATGTTCGTTGTGATGTTTAGATACCTGTGATATACTGTGATACCGTGTGACTAGTTTATTGTGATTGTTAGAAAGGTACCTATAACGGTTTCAGTTTCTCGTCTACTTAATATCCTCCATCGTTACTTGCTTTTATCTATTGCAATATAAATGACTAAAATAAAGAGACGGGTGCGCGGTAACAAACTATAAATCTATGAGGTTGAGTGGGTTAAGGAGTAACTTTATGTGATTGGTGCTGCCCCATATCCCCTTAAATGGTTTGGATGTGTTTCCATCGTAGTTGTAACAACTGAACACAAAATACTTAGAACTCCCGATGGTGTGGAATGTTATATAATTTACTTTGCGCTGATTGACACCCCCGCTTTCAGATACATAATATATTCGGACATACCCCGCTTCGACAATGCACGTGACCCCCCAGTCCTGTAAACTAGAGCGATAAGTCATAATAGTAGATAGAATCCCATTTTTTCAGCACGACTATTATACCCTCATTCATTGTATACAATATATTAGTAGTTACGACGTAATATATATATCAAGCTTTATCTGTTTGTTTTCTGGCATCGCCGAAACGACCCTAACGTACAAACATTCGCTCACTGAAACCATTGAAATGGCGCAAATATTTTTTTTTTTTAACATTTCCTATATTTGCACCTATCCCTGTTTAGCCTTTTATCAAGCCTCGTCTTTCTTTGATACGAGTTGATTGTTCTTTTAACTGTGAAGTGCATGATATACATGTCACAAGTTTAAATCTTAGAATTCAACTCGACTTGGCCTCATCCTAGTTACATTTTGAAATGCATTTTTCACGGGCAGCACCACTCTAAACTCACAATGTGGTGGAATCGGGCAGAGGAAACTCGCATTTCTGTTCCCTTATCTGGGTTCTATGTTGAATAAATTTGTTTCGGTATATTATTAATTATTTATTATTTGAAATTAACATATTGAAAATGTAATAATAGTATTTAGATGTTTACATATCAATCTAAAATTTTATTTGTACCCAGGCGACCCTTTCCAGCGATCCCATCCCGACCATGACAACGAAGATGAAAACAAGCAGCTGGAGCTTGAACAACTTTTATTATAATACTAAAAATAGAATAATTATATGAAATCTACTAATACGGGAAACTATAAATATACCGTTTTTTGCCATAATTGTGCGGAAGTATGAAATTTGGCACAGTTATACTTCATATAGAGAAGGATATTTTTTTAAAATTATGTATAAAAAATACATTAAATTAGTAAAAATAAATATATTTCACGATATGGTACACTTTAGTATAAAGTGACATTACACGTTGCTATAGCAACGTGTATTATACGCGTCAATTGGTTCTGTAGTATTAATAAAATTGTTAACTTTCAGATGGGTGGGTTAGCTAAATCACCGCTAGCAGGTTTAGCTGCGCTCGGTCTCGGTGGCCTGGGTCCAGCGAATACTGGTGGCCTTAACCCAGCTGGTGAGTAAAATGGAAATTTTAATATTTTATCTGTTTACTTATGGTACAATATCGATTTTAAAAGAATAAAGGTAATGAAAACCCTTGAACCATCGATTGCGTTACACCCTATTATACAGGATGTAACACGATCGACGTTTCAACGGTTGTCATGGATCATGGATAGAGGACCTCAGTACCTATCCATTTCACCCCCATATATGTTAGCGGATTTTCAGTGGTTCGGCAGTTCTGACGTTCAAGTTACACCCTATATAAATAGCTTAATGAGTAAATGAATGAATATGAATTTTGGTAAACTAATTTGAAGGATAAAAATATTAAATTTTGTGTTGTATCTGTCTTGTTAGATACAAGAGAACCACTTTAGAACACAATTAGCCGTTAGCCATTTCAAAATTTTTTTGGCATTATACATCTCCATTTGTTTTAGTGAAGTGAATAAGGCCTTTTGCTAGGACATTCCATTCTCTATTTTACATCTTTTTAAGGCTTCACGCTGTATCCTGTATACACCAGGTTAGGCAGGCGAGACTTAGTGTTAAGACATTCGGTTCTCCATTTTCTGCCCAATTTTTGAGATACTGCGTGTTCAATAGTGGACGCAACGACGAGTTTTGTCGTATTACCAGAGAGAGAAAAAAAATTAAATCACTACCGTCACTTACAGAGGCTGCCGCTGCTCCACGATGTCCTATTTTATAGATATTACCTATTGGGTAGCGGATCTTAACCCCGCATTATATTTCAATTAATATAGATAATGGTGTTTGTACAGCGTTGGCGGCGCTCGCCGGCTCTCAGTTACGCACTTCGAGCGCGTCCCGCAACCAACCCGCCACCAACCAGCAGTCGCACGAGATGACCGTGCCTAATGAACTCATTGGATGTATTATTGGCAAGGTATGTTTATTATTTATTTAGTTTCTTACTTCGCCCCACACAGAGAAAAGTAGAGTGGTGGAACTCAACGCCGCATTTTGACAACCAGAATGGGGAAATATAAATAAGTCTAATCCACAACCACCATGTTTGTAGTCAGTTACTATTCTACCACGCTAAGGCTCTATTCATGTTTATACGCGTACGTTACATATTGTGATATATGTAGATAAAAGTAAAAAGATTGAAAAAAATATTTTTGGTGAATAAATTTTTTGAGGCCAGTCGTGGCGCAGCGGCACGAGGTGTGACTGCAAAACCGACTGGTTGTGGGTTCGATCCCCACTCGAGGAGATGAAATATTTACTTAAATTTATATTTCCATTTCTTCGCTCTGGTGTCGAGGTTAAGCGCGGCGTTGATTTCTGCCACTCAACACGCAATGCCTCCAGAATCCGGCAGAAAGTGGGGAACGGAGTGTCTTAACACTAGGTTCCCTCTGCCTACCCTGTTGTGTGCGGGATACAGCGTGAAGCTGATTTATTTATTTTTATTTAAATTTTTTAACAAATGTGTCTTAGGTCACCAACATACAAATGTTAGCCCTATATATTTTTTCATGCTTTGTAACAACAATATGTATTAATTAACCTTAGGGCGGCACCAAAATCGCCGAAATCCGTCAAATCTCTGGCGCAATGATCCGGATATCGAATTGCGAGGAGCGTGAAAGTGGCAGTACCGATCGTACTATCACAATATCCGGCAATCCCGACTCCGTAGCATTGGCCCAATATCTCATCAACATGAGGTAAGTCGTATATTACAGGATATTAGATTAAAAATAATGGAAAATGTGCCTCTCTCTCTTCCTTTTATACATTTCCTAATGTCTTGTAACCCACACATCCATAGTGATGCCTTAGCCTACCTTTAAGGAACAGTTTTTGATTCCACCAAAACATCCTTTGATTTGTCTTTCACCTTTGTTGGGGCGTTTCGATGACCTAGTTAGATTTTTTTTATTATTGTATTAAGTGTATGCGTCTGGTCTTATATTTGGTGTTGTGTATTTATATGCTTATGTCGATGATAAAATATGAAATTTATGTACAAATCAACGCCTAATTAATTGATTTAAAAAGATAATTTATTGTTAACGTAAAAAAAATATAATATATAAATACTTTATTTGAAAGTTTAAATTAATTCAAATTAGATTCGAGAGATAATATTAAATATGTAATAAGTATGATACTGATAAATGAGTCGCTTATTATATATTGCTTGTACAAAATAAAAGTTTTACACAAAATAGTACCTATTTAGTTAACATCATTACTAGTGAAACCTGGTTTATTCCAATCCCAAGGGACCATCGATTTTGTACTATTAAATGAGGGTTTTTATTTATCTATGTTTTTAATTAGAATGATTTAAGACTATACTTGTCTCATGTACAGATGCCCCCTGTTTACATATAAATTTGTCGAAATAAAATGTCTCGCGTATACCGAGAATTAAGCGATCCAGTCCCAATTATGGAGTTATTTATACATCGAAGGAATACTAAAAGTCAAATCTATTTAACCAGGTTCGAAAGGTTCCATTAACACAGATAATTCAATGACAAAGTGACGGTCCTTCATTAGAATTCTCAGTAATAGAGGTTTTTCAGTTTTATTCAACCAGGTTTCACTATATTATATGTTGAAGAAAACACAGAAATGAGATGAAGAAGCAGTCTCTATGATTCCATAGAGATAAGAGTAAATTTAGTAGGTACATGTAGGTTTATTTAGTAAGTAGCGCAGTCAACAGTTTTGCCTTTGATTCTTTCAAGATTTTTAATATCTTGACAGTAATTGTTCATGAACGTATAAGTTCGAACTTTTTATAATTATAATTTAAATTTACATATGTTGCTTTTTGTTCGATTTATATTTTGTTACCTATTTTATCAAAAATAACCTTGTTTCTTTTATCAGCGTATATACCATTAGTCTAACTTATTGGAACTTGTGGCGACCATTGATCGCCAAGTCGGCATGAAATAGCGTCGCGTTCAGTGTTACTAAATGATTCCTAATAAGTAGGTCGGCAATTTAATCATTACGGTCTTACCCCATCCCCGATCTTATCCCAACGAATCTTGTATATTACAGTTCTGGCACTAGAGGGCGCTGCATATAGCTTACTGCTCCTATAGCTTTCAAAATTCATCGTGTCAAAATCGTTTCATTGAAATCATCAACAACAGCAAGCCTTACTATTTTGTTTCCTTACGGTCTTATTCTTTGAATTTTAATCATTAAATAACATAAAATTTTAACAAAAAAAGTTTAACATATTTTGCTTTTGGGATGAGAAAATATGAATCCAATTAAATCTAAGTAGGTCTAATTACTAAAAACTTTACTGGCAGTGACAAAAAAAGGAGAAAATAAAGAAAAAAAGCTACTTATTGAAAATATTGACAAGTATAAAGATTTTTAATAAATTTGAAGTGTTATTCCACACTTAGGATTAAGTATAAAGATAATTAATTATAATTTTATAACAATATTTAATAACAAATTCATATCAATTTATAGATTCTATGATAGCATATATACACCTTTAATTGAGTGATCCATTTTGCCTTTTATGAACATCTCCACAAAGAAATAAAAACATTCCTACACTTTTCCAATTTACCTTCTTTAAATATTTCTTGCACGTACATTTATCTAGCCAATTTCGAGGTGCTACAACAAATCTGTTACTGCGTAATGAGGAGTCTGTCTTAGTTTTTAACACTGATCCCACTTAATCACGAAATACATATGTACAGACATAAATTTTTTTTCGAAATTCAGCATGTCAAACAAACTGCAGTACCTCTTGTTAGCTCGGAAATTAAAACTTTTCAAGAAATAGTATTAGGTGTAAAGCTTCCTCTGCCTTCTTGGCCAAAAATAGAGTTTAGTCTGGCACTAAAATACTCTATAGACTTTACGAAATTGCACTAACGTACAGGCATAATTTTTGATAATACTGTTCACAAAAAATGTAGTTTATACTAATGTAATTACAATAATAAGAACATAAGTTATATTCTTATTCTTGAAATAAGAATGTTTTTAATATCGGGAAGTTTAGTCTCGGTACCTCCACATACTATTTCTATTTCTTGGTTGCATTGCTGTTTTTGTAAAAAAATACAAATTAAAAAGAAATAGTTTGACGTTATATTCCGCATAAAGCAGGTTAGACAGAGGGAATCTAGAGTAAAAATACTTCGTCCCTTACTTACTGCCGAGTTTTTCGATGCATTGCGTGTTGAGTGGCGAAACAACGCCAGACTTTGGTCTTCTTGAAGGAAAAAATGAGAATATCAATAAATAATAATTCATTCCCTCGAGTGCGTTACAGTCACACCTTTGTGCTCCTGCGCCACGACGGCCTCAAATATATAATACAAATAATACCCTCGATGTATGCCCTATAGTGCCAGAAATGTATGGTGTACTTGATATGTACCTAGAAATAATATTTAGCTGTTTTATTTCTATAGAATTATAATCATCCATTCATGTTATTGCTGTGTTTTCGAAGGCATAAAACAGTCGTATCGTAATTTGACAAAACTTAATTATAATGTACTCGAATACGTAACAAGCAATGCGCAACCCCAACATATGAGAGCGGACGCCGGTAGGAGTAGGCCGTAGGGTGTACCGTGTATCGGGCGGCACCGAGACGTCCCGCAGCGCCTACAACGCCCTGTCCCGCGCAGTGTGGAGCTACAGAAGGCGAACCTGGAGGGCGGCGCGGGCGCGGGGGGCGCGGGCGCGGCGGGCGCCAGCGCGGCCGGCCCGCTCGCGTCCGCCATCCCGCTGGCGCAGCTGCTCAGCAAGAGCGGCGCGCTGGGCGCGCTGAGCTCGCTGTCGGCGCTGGGCGGCCTGTCCGAGCTGCTGGCGGGCGCCGCGCCCGTGCAGACCACCGGCGTGCACCGCGCGCACAAGTACCGCCGCGACGACGACCCGCCCGCCTCCAAGGCCAAGGAGCGCAACAAATACAACCCCTACTAGACCCTCTGCTCTCTAGTGGAAACCGCTCAAATCTTATGTAACGCAATTTTATTTTGACCGACGCGTCGGGGGGTCTCCGTGGCCAAGGAGCGCAACAAACGACCCTTACTAGACCGCTCTCCCACTCCAAAGCACTTACCTAGTTGCTAGCCTAGAGTACACCGCTCAAATATTACATGACGCAATTTTTAAAGAATTTCTTTGAAAAAATTACATCGTGCACCCCGCCTCTCTAAATATTGCCCTTACACGTTACTATTCCGATCAGACCAATTTACGTTGAAGGTGCTAATGAAATCTACATCATATATTTTATTTATAATTTTCACTCTTATTTTTAAAACTTAGAGTGAGGTAAAGTACATTTTACCACTTTGTAAATTTCTATCTTTTAAACGATTAATTCTGAGATAAAATTGCTTAACAAAAAATACAAATGAAAATTGAAACTTCATCATCCTTTTTTAAACTATGTCTATAAGCAATACATGTAAAGATCTGATAAAAAAAGAACAAGTTTGAGTTCCATGTATAAGCAATTCCATGTATAAGCAGTTCCATGTAAAAGCTCCCTAAATTTTATTACTTTTATTTCTGTTTTAATATCATAAAGACTTCCACATTAATAGTTTCGAAATAAAGTGGCTGTGACATACGAACAGACTGACATGACGAATCTATATGTATTCCTGTATTTGCTATTCGTATATCGTATATAAAAAATCCTAAAATAAAACGCACCATACATTCCAGGAACTCCAATTGAAAATATTTAATTCGCTAGTTTTTTCGTTAAATAACAACTGTTACGTATTTCGAAAGTTTCCTTCCTAAGTTGCGTTACGTAATATTTGAACGATATCCCCCCCTATCTGATTGTATGCGATGTGCATTATCAATGAAATATTGTTTATTTTATAATTTTACGAATGTATTAATATTTGTTTCGAGTTCGTAGTGTGTCACGTTTGAGCGTGTGTGTGTGATGCACTTTGAATCTCGACTCTCAAAAAATTTTAAAAGACTGTTACGTCTACTTAGGTATATACAGGTTGGGAAGTAATAACTTGATAGGAATTTTCTATTTATATAGAATTTGTCGTCGTACATTTATGTTTTCTTTGAATTTACTTCCTTTCAGCTGTCACTTGTCGGTCGATCTGACAGCTTAATAATTATGCATGAGGATAACAAATAAAAATCTATTGAAGGAATTATTTATTTTCTCTAACTTATAGTATTTTAATTTATCACTCACACAAATTCTCATTTTAATTAATGGCACCGATATTAATCGATATTCATGATTCAACCGTAAATCGACACCGAATCGTAAAATTATTCACATAATAAACATCGATTTTGTATTTTAATAAATAACTTATAGTTAACATTATATTCTCAAACTGCCACGGTTCAACGCGTAATATAATTACATATATTTTATTACGATACAATTGGTACTCTTTATTGCGTTTACCTGCAAAATGTGTAGGCTAGTAACATTTTTCATGACATGGTATAAACACTAAGATAGAATAAATTGAATATTTTTATAATATATTCAAAAAAATCGTAAACTTAAATCGTATAAAAATAGTTTTTCTTTTCCAATTTATAGAATTTGCGGTTTAGTGTTGTTATAGCTGTATTTAAAAATTAATATGACTTCTTTGTAAAATTTCGAATTTGTTTGTTTTTTTTTTGTGAATTATCCTACGTTTCAATAGAGATAATATAAAAAGATATGAGAAAAAAGTTTAATATTATATTATATTATTTTAAGTAACTGGATAGATATTTTTGGTTCTAAACAAAAAGTAAAGAAAGATAAAAAAGTTAATTAAAACACAACGATATTGGTTAGTTGGTACAAAATGTTCGCCATTTTATTTATTTTAAACCGTATTGTTTGGTCACTATTACATTATCTCTATGAACCGTAGATTTTCTCTTTTTATTACTTTTCAATCTGCATGTTTATTTTGTAGATGTTCATTTTATTTATTACGTTTAAGTTATAGTTTATAGTAAAATAAACTTGTATAATTAATTTTTATACTGTAAATTATAACATTTTGTGTCTTGTACTATCCAAAGAGAACAAAATAATTTTACACATATTGACAAAAGAAATATCAACAATCATTAATTTATTCCTTTTTTTTTGTGTGATTAATAAAAAAAACCAAAAGCAATAGACATCTAATAATATCTAGAAATGTGACAATAGTAGAAATTACGTAGAAGCTTAAGCTGTAGGTATACAGAGTGCTTCGCGTTTTAATGATTGTATAGAAGGCTATTGTAATTACAATACAGGGTGTCTAGCGAACACATCAAACTACACTTCGAAATAATTAAGATGATGTAATGTTTTATTTTTTATTTAATATAATATCTAAAAATGTTAACCTCTTTTATCTTAGAATTGTGCTCTTATAGTATAATTAATTAACGTTGTTTTTTAATATCTTTGTCGTACTGACTAAACTAGTTAATGTATAAAATGATTCGAAATTCTGAGCCTAATATTTAATTTAATTTTTCTCAAATATTTTTTTTCCGTCACGTATAGATCAGTTATGTCCACCGTTTCCTTTCGAATTCGAGTAAAAGTAAATAGGTACAATAAATAATAAAATTATATATGTAAAACTCTATTGTTATTAAAATAACTGACCAACAACGCACAGACGAAACTGCTTGCTGCTGGACTTAGAAAGTTAAAATTGAAAATGTACGTAGGTTAGAAGTGTAGGAAAGTACTAAAAGAGACGATTTCTCAAGATTTCTACAGAAATGAGATTTTTCATTTTGCCTTTCTATAGAAAAAGTTTTCGGGCGACGAATAATTCATATTTCACGTCTAAAAGTGTCCGGTTTCTCATTAGTATGTTATTTTACGCCCAAATCATACCAGAAGACATCCAATTCTGAGATAAAAGATATCTACGTTTGATTTCCCGAATCTTATGAAAGCATAAAGAAAATATCTCAACAATTCATATTTATGAAGTGTAGTTTGATGACGATAGATGAGTCAAAACTCTGTATATTTTTTTAAATTAACCTAGATCGTCGTTTATAAGAATTGAATATATAAAAGAGCGGTTGTTTAACTTGCAAATTGATATTGGTTGAATGGATTTTAAGTTTACGCGACTTTGAGTTATATGATATAATCGTCATAAAATCGATTTATTCTTTAATCTACACTTAATTCTTCTCTTTTTACGATATAATCACTTGTAAACACATTTTATTGCACGCTTAAAAACAAATCTACAGCACTGAAAAACCAATCTGAATTCTGTCGTTTGCTTGGCTTTAAACGAAGCCACTGCCTAGAAACGCCTAATATGCTTTTGAAAGTCACATGTAGTTTTATTATTAAGCGTGCAACTGTATTTAAAATTTCAGGTCATAGGATATAGGCGCTGTTGTAGAACGGAATGTTTTTATATTTTATAATATTATAATGATTGATTAGGTTTTAGAATCTGAAATAGTAATAGAAAGTGGTGAGAATATTATATTAATAACAAACGTTTTACCTTTACACGTACGTCGTTAGTTAGGGCGAACTTAAAATCGAGGTCCAATTCGAATGTTTAAAAGTTAGATATAGTTCCAGGTGAATGCGAATTGTTTGCCTGCCGGTATAATTTTATTTGTAATTTAAAAATCATGTTAACTTTAAGATAGACTTTCTTTTCAGGAATCGTATTCGCTAGTATTGTTAAGAAAAAGTGTTAAAAACTTACTTAATAAAATCATAATAGAATGTGTGTCTTTCCTTACCCCTATTCTGTTCTATTAATGTTATTGTTGTACATCATTTTAATATAGTATGAAAACAAAGCTTCCTCTAGATCCACGCCAAATTCCCGTATCAGATACTAAAATTCCTGAAAGCTGAAATTTGGTCCATCGAGAACCTTCATCCTACAACTGGATCATCCAAACTCCCGGTAAGATTTTTCTTTCCCTACATTTTAATTTGTTTCCTAGATTGTCCATTCATTAATTAAAAATACGTCCCTCCTCCAGCTCCAATAATATTTTACTTTTTATTATATCATTTTAGTGTTTTAGAAACATTACGAAGAGTATGTTTTTTATTAGTTTAGTTTTTAGTGTGAATATTTTATAAATACTATCATTACAGAGTAACGAGCGACGAAAATTGAAGAATGAACTCAAGATTTTCTATAACAAAATAACATTAATTAAATCCCATAGATAATAAATATTTTAATTAGTACAGTGACAGCAACATTGTCTTGACAGTAATAAGGGTTACCGCATTGCAGGATCACAATGGAGACGGCGGGCGTGCCGCTGCCGGGCTACCACTACATCGCGCCGAACCACATCGTCAAAGCGCCGATCCATTGAATGGGGCTCCGCGGCCAGACTTCCTACGTTGCAAACAAATTTTACAACACTGACCGCTATTACATCCAACCGCAATACGGAAATCTGGCTCCGATGTACTTTTTCAAATAAAAATTTTGACCAAAACAATCGGTAAACAAGAGGGGAAGCAATTGGCACATAGCTGAACGTATGTTTACATTTGTTACAAGTTTATAAGTATTTTAGATATTCTTATATTTATTCTGTGGTCGAGCGCTCGGAGTGCAGCTGTCACTCGATCGATCGAGTCCAGTATCGATTTTGACACTTTGATTGGGAACCTAAAGGACTGAATTTTTATCATATAGTCGGTCCGTGAGCAGTGCGCAGCGATGGGTAGATGGGTTGTCTATGGAATTTGCCTTTCACTGTTCAGGTATTGTCTCTGGCGTCGAGCGCGACTAAGCTGATCGAATTTACTATGGATTTAAGCGGTCACGTAATTCTCCACATTCGGTTGGATTTAAAATTATTTACGGTCGGTGATGATCGCATACAAATGAAACATTTGAAATTATTTACGAGAGTCGAAGTACATTAGATGTAGATGCGTTACAATCGACCTCGGACTCGCTGACGTAGCTTAGTGTTAGATTAGCGACAGAGTGAGAGGGTTAAAGACAATATTTGTAAATAACATAATCGTAATTACCTGGAAAATTAGGTGTTACATTAAGCACTTCCGCGGTCTCGTGTTTAATGACAATTTGGAAAAAAATGTGGTATACTGTGGTGTCATCTTTTGGGGTAACTGATTTTGGTAACGGTGCATTTTAAAGAAGGGAAGTAGCCAGTTGCAAATAGCAAATATAATAGAATGAAATGCTGGATAAAAAATTATTAGTAGTCTACTAAATTTAAACATTTAAATTAATTTATTGTTCAAATAAAATTGCTTAGTAATTGTTTATTTCAGTAGAAACTACTAATAAGGTTAGTATCCTGGTGTTTGATAGTTCACATTCGAAAAAAATTGTCATTAAGTACCGGATTGTGAGATTATACAAGTGGCGTCGCGCGAACGTGACGTGGCTTTACGAAACCGATGGGATCAAATCCTTTAAGAAACTTACATTAACAGAGAAACGGCGGTGAACTGAAACATTCAGTATATTATATTTTAAAATGTCGTCTATTATCACAAAAAAAAAGACGTTAGATGTAAAATAGTGTTACTAAATGTGATAGTCTTCTAATTTATTTAACATTGAAGAATTCTAACATTATAAACACCTTGTGTACATCGGCAACAGCGTTTAAGTCGAATAATATTGGTCCAGGGATCAAAGCCAAAGATTGTTGAATTTGTTTAACATTATTGATGTTGTGGATTTATGCTAAATTATTCTGGAAGTAGTTACATTAGTGTTTTAAGAACATTTTATTTCGATTACGTTATCACCCTCTCCAGACTGCTCATGGTATTTAGTGTTAGATCGAGATTTTAGATAGTCTGTGGTAAGCGACATAAAAAATAAAAATTAAAAAAAAAGTTTAGGGTAATATAGATTAAGGTAAGTATAGGACCAGTGTAATAAGATGCTTTCCAGTGAAGTATTTTTGATCTTTTAGAAAAACTAGTGCCACATTTTATTAAATATTTTGTGCCAAAATGCAACCATGCCAACATATGCAGGTTTATCTTTATACAGGACATTTCGTCGTTTTGTCGTCTTAACTTATTGAATATATCACGTATTAAACACGTTCGGTTAAACCACAAATAATATTGTTTTGCACCCTAGATTAAGATATTTCACGTTTAGGGTTAATAGTCTCGGAACATATCCTAATACATATTATTATACTCCCTTACGTCTTCCCTTTCAGTATTTCATTACGACTTGAAATATTTGTGCCAAATATATATATTATAAATTGTCTGTTTTTGTGTTTGTGACGTTCTTTATATAGAAATAATAATGTCTATTAGTGCTAGTCAAATTGGTCTGATATATAAAAGACAAAATGTTATTTAATTAATTCTAGTCAAAATTTATTTCGATCGGTAATCTTATTATTTAAATTTTTAATCATATATTATTTATTCGTGGATGTCTAAATTCGTTGTTTTTCGTTTTAAGGTATATTTGCGTGCTCTCACTTAAAGTATTTTTATCTTAGCAATAAAAATGATAAACTCAATTATTTATAAAAGAAAATATACAATTAAGACAATGTATAGAGCTTTTTAACTTTAAGTAACACGCAGGTAAAAGTAGATTATAATCTATACAAATAACTGTGTAACGATAAGAATTGTTACTCGAGAGAGAGAGAAGAAATTCTATAGCTGTGATGTACGATTGAAATAGCACTTTTGTGCATGCTACGTCAGTTTAAACTGAGAAAGTGTGGCCATGGATAATTCTAGAAGGCTCTTTACTGTGGACTGGGTGTAGAGGGACGACCTTAAAGCTTCAGCAGTAGGAACCACGAGGATCGGGGGGAAAGTCCAGGTCCACCTCTAGCGGTAAAGCAGCTATTTATTGTTTAGATTGCTCGTTAACCAACGGCAATTGTAACGCAGATACTTTCTGATAAAAAAAAATGTATTTATTAGTCTATTGGTGTTGTTAAATTATACATTTAGTACAATGACATAATATATGTACTGTATTTTCACTTATATAATAAATAATTTGCAATACAAATAAAAAAAAACATCCGATATTGTAATCGTATTACTTAAGTATTATTGTTACTGTTATTTTGATTTGCTCAATTATTTAAATGTTTATGTAAGCTAGATCTGAAAAAGAGGTTAATTTTTGTTGGAATTTGTATGTAGCTTAAATATTTTAGACACAGAATGTGTCTATTTTATATGTGAAACTTTTACATAAATGACAAGAACGGGCTGTACGCTGTCGCTATACAAATGCTATCTAAATCAGACATTTTTTAAATTTCTGCTTTGCGTAATGTAGTTTTCCGTTGAAGTACCGCCACACAGTACACAAGCCGTGTGAGAAATATTTTTTATTTCGGTAAGTCTATTTTCGCAAATTCTGTTACTATATTTAAATGAATTATTATGTAAAATATTTTATAGATTTACGTGCCTTTTTCATTTCTTTTATGTCTCGCTTTTGTTTGAAAAATCTTTAATTATTAGCCTTTTATAGACAGGGTCAGACTGCGCTGTATAATAGTATAATTAAAATCAATTTTAGCAAATATTTACTAAATGTAATAGTAAATTTTTATTCGTGTTAGCACCTGAATTTTTTATTGTTATGCACCTTTTTGGAATTCCCTGTATGAATTTTGACGAGTTAAAATTACTAAATTAACAGTTAATCAAATTGGAACACGTTCATTCCTCGTAGACTGCGGAACATTTAAAAAAGGGGAACGTTGTTGTAAAGTATACATGAAATTTTGAACGTACCTTCAAAAAGAATAATGGAATAACTGGGTAAAAAGGGTTGTGTAGTTTGTTGTGTATATACATACAATATTTCAACTCAATTTAAATAATCGCTTTATTCTTCAAACACACTTCAATTCGGAGTTACAAATCTCGATTTATAATATTGTAGAATACCAGGGTAAATAATAATAATTATATTGTCGATATAAGTTTACTTCACAGACGAGTTTAAAAACCACTATACAAATACTTCTAAAGCTTATTATTATGTTGTAAACTTTTGAGAATATTTAATGAAATGTAATTAGAATTGTATTATAGCTTGTCTTTGTGAGTTAAGAATGGTTTGCACTTCCAAGACACAGCTGACATGGTAAACGGATGCTTGGCAACTAATACTAGGCCATGTTAACTTTTCACTTCATTTAGCTATAAATTTCGTACATTCGACTGAATATAGTTAAGATCATCAAAACAATATATGAACAAACTGTCAGTCTTTGCAATTTTATAAGCATTTAAATTTTCTTTGTAACCTTCTCGAACTACTTGTAACTCTGTAATCTCCATTTATTGATATTTGATGCTACCAACGGTCTCCTCTTAATAATATATTGTGGTGTTCAAGTAATATATATATGTATATATATATATTAATTAACAAAGGAGTCGTGTAAGGCTCTGTCTGTCGCAAGTAACGAGTATATGAAAGGTAATTTTGATTTTAAATAAAAAAATAAGCAATAATTTTACTGTAATAAATTAATTTTAAAATCATAAGACGATTTCGTATTTAGGTCTCAAATGCACATAAACATTTTGATTGGAAATTTGTCTGAACGGATGGAATTTAATGTTTGACTATGGAGTCGTCTTTTGATGTTTGACTTGTATTTGTTACTTGTTATCTTTAATATAATAAAAATTACCTTATTGTAGAACATCTGGGTGAATATTGTGAGTTCTACGGAGGTACTCAATAATTTCAAAATTTAAAATTAAATAAAGACAGAGTCTTCGATAAAGTAGTTTAATTCATAATTTCTTTTTTTTTTTGCAAATCTTTAGTGGTACTATAGATAGGGTGACACGTAGATCCAACAGTTAGACTTTTCACTTGTCATATCTTTTAAATATCAATGTAATTGTCGACATATCTAATCGTTTTGTGAATTGAATTGAATAATGTTAATAAATAAATGTTGTACGTACGGTTACAGTATACTGTCATTATTATGGTTAGTTTCGATATAATTAATGTTTGTTTTCATTATGTTTATTCAATAAAGTGTGTAAATAAAAAATGTTTCGTTTCATTTTACCATAAGTATTTAATAAAATCAGTTTCACGCTGTATCTCGCGCAAAGCAGGATAGGCAGAGGGAACCTAGTGTTAAGACACTGCGTTCCTCGCTTTTTGCCGAATTCTGGAGACATTGCGTGTTGAGTGGCAGAACTCAGTGCCGCACTTTGCCTCGACACCAGAGCGAAGAAATGGAAATATAAATTTAAGTAAATATTTCATCTCCTCGAGTGGCGATCGAACCCACAACCAAACGGTTTTACAGTCCCACTTTGTGCCCCTGCGCCACGACTGGCCTCAAATATTTAATGTTTAATCCAAATAAATGTAGCTCAAGTAAATACTAATATGAATAAATTATATCCTGGAAAAGATTCAATCAATTTAGGTAATTTTGACAAATACGAACGATATCTTAGACTGTGTCTTAAAATAAAAAAAAAAGCCTCATGCTGTATCCCGCTCACAGCAGGGTAGGCAAAGGGAACCTAGTGTTAAGACACCCCGTTCCCCATATTCTGCCGAGCTTAGGAGGCTTGGGTGTTGAGTGGCGGAACTCAACGCCGCGCTTTGCGTCGACACCAGAGCGAAGAAATGAAAATATAAATGTAAATAAATATTTCATTTCCTCGAGTGGGGATCGAACCCACAACCAGTCTTTTTTACAGTCACATTTTGTTCATGCGTCATGACTGGCGATTGGGATTATGTTTTTTTTACTTAAAATTTAAAGCACATTGCAAGATTGTTTTTTATTGTTTATTAGTGCTCTCTTCTCATAATATAATACTTTACACCTTTAGACCATATACCTGAAGTTAAGTATCTTTTAAAATACATTAATATAAAAGAAAATCTGAATTTTATAGTCAGTCAAAGTTGCCCCCATCAATGAATGAAAAAATGAACCCTTATAAGATCATTTTGTAATACTCAGGAACACGTGGAGATATCAAGCTGAAAATTACACCTTATAACAGATCTACGGTCCTTTGATTTCCTGAAAAAATCGTATTTCTAAATTTACTAAAAAGGGTAGGGCCGTTTATATCGCAAAAAACGCGTATTTCGACACTAAAGGGAACCAAAATTAATAGAGGGCAGCTAATATCTATAGTAATAATAGTTCAAGAAAAATCCTGAATATCATACTTTGTGATTAAATCCTAAAAAATAATAGCCTTAAAAGGAGAGCAAACTTTGATATTAAAGTCGCTAGTTCAAATAAGGTATCAAATGGAGGGGCTCTGGCTAAGCTAAGCTTGATTTTCAGAAAAGAGTCGAGAGCTCAAATTTTTGTACGGAACCCTCGGTGGGAGAGCCCAACTCGCTCGTTTTTTTTTTTGTTTTGAGAAACGGTACCTTAATATTATATACTGTACTCGTGTACACATATATATTTATATATTGTATTTATTGGAAAATAAATTATTTACCAATAAATACAATTTTGGAAATATGAACTCGCTAGCTTCGCGAAAATGTTTAAAATATATTTGCTTTTCGTAGCAAAAGTAATATGTAGAGGCCTCTACGAAGCTGATGGTATTGCTACCATACATATCTGTACTACATACTTTGATACGTCAAACAGTATTATGCGTCTATAGATATATCTATCTCTCTTTATATAATGTTTTTTGGTTATTATAAAAAATCTTATATAATTTAGCATAATTTTTATTATTCATGTTACAACTTATCCTAAGAAAAGCTTGCTAGAAGTGTATCATATTATTTTGTCGTATAAATAAGCCAATAATAAACAAATAACAGACCTCTATTAATATGTATGTTTGAAAGTGCGATGCGGCAGTAAATATAATCTGCAGTTATTTTGGTGTATTTTTCTAATTATATCGGCATTTCATAAATATATTAACCTGATAGAAAATAGTAGATTTGGACGTAATAAAGTATTATTCAAAAAATATTTTGTATTTACTTCTTATTATAAAAAGAATATAAGGCAGTGAAATGGACTAACAATAATTAGTATTAAAGCGTACGTACTATATGTACATACCTATCTGTTGTACTACGTAAATACGCAAACGCGGGCGTTGACTCCATTCACCATAGAAATACCATCTAAAATCGATTCTAGCTGGAGGTATAAAAAGTTTGCACGTGTAGAACATATACGAGGACAAAGTAAAAAGAAAATGAGGAAATTCCTTATACGTTTATATAATATATCAAATGTCTTGATATGAATATACCTTCTTATTATACATGTAGATGGAGAGTTCCTTCCTATATATAATACATAGAAAAGTAACTTCAAAGCAACCTGAAACACTATTACCTACTTTGCTGTGAATAATACAGTATCACACATTCTACTTATCTATTGGAAACAATGTGTACTAAAAGCATTACATAGACTCCCGTAATATTCAATAACATAGCTTTTCTATCATTCACTTTTGTTTTACCTATATCTTTGTTACCTAACCGGTAACGAAAATTGAAGATATCTCAAGTAGATATATAAAAAATTTACTTTTTATACTTTTAAAGTCAAATAATGAGGCCAGCGCCAGGCCGTGGCGCAGCGGCAATAGGTGTGACTGTAAAACCGACTGGTTGTGGGTTCGATTCCCACTCGAGGAGACGAAATATTTACTTAAATTTACATTTCCATTTCTTCGCTCTGGTGTCAAGGCTAAGCGCAGCGTTGAGTTCTGCCATTCAACACGCAATGCCTCCAGAATTCAGCAGAAAGTGGGAAACGGAGTGTCTTAACACTAGGTTCCTTCTGCCTACCCTGCTGTGTGCGGGATACAGCGTGAAGCTGATTTAATTTTTTAATTTTAATTTAAAGTCAAATAAAAAATTAATTGAATTACTATTAAACTAGTATAAGTAACAACTAGTAGAAAACGCGAGGTCGAGGATTGAACTCGCCTGCCTTTTCGCTATTATCGTCGTTCACGCGATGCCTTAACGCCCTGACCTCCAGCCACTTTTGTTATTGACTTTCTTGTACCTCACACTCACTATGGGCAAAATAGAACAATGTTACATAAAATTACATTATTAAAATTCAAATCAAACCAACACGTCATCTAAACTGACATCGTAATTACAAACCGTTGATAAATGCCAATCACTATCGCGTCATTGGCATAACCGAAACGAAACAAAGGATTTAGTGACACCTAAACCCGATAACATAAAAAACAAAGCTCTACAACATATAACTTATATTAAATTAATAAATAATAGACTTATATAAATACTAAAACAAGTTTATTTATTATTAACGTAATACAATAAATATGTAGCCCAAAATAAATTAAACGACAAGTGATGTCGGTGAGGCGGCGAGTGCGCATGCCCGCCACTGCGCCACTAGGCGGCGCGCTGCCCCCTGGCGGACTCGCGTCGCAGTGAGTTGCGTAACAAACCCCACTCGCCTCTAGACGCGATGCTGAAAACTTCAGCTGGTCGTCGACGGTATGGGGGAACGTAAATCTCCATAAAAGTTTCCCGCGGTCCGCGCTACTAGAGGACTGGAAAAAGATTTTTTTTACCTACCCTCTGTTCAGACCTCACTGGACTCTTTCACTTATGGCTTTACATATTTTTTGTTTGTAGAGTTTTATAAAGTTGACTGACTGTGTGGCGGACAGTGAGCCGATGCGGATTTCGCCGGTTACATATGAAATAGTGCGAACGTTTTGAGTGTGTGTGTCGATTTGTTTTGTTTTACTTTGCTTGGTAGCGAGTGGTGACGGTGGCCGGTGGGACCGCGCTGGTGGTGCGGAGGAATCGATACTGCGGTGGGAGCGGCAAGGTAAAGCTTTCCTATCTTTTTCGCTTCTTCAGAATTGTCCTTTCGCGAATCCCTACTTCTACGCTTATTTGGGAAGTTTCTGATGTTTTAATGTAATGAAAGACATATTTTACTATTTATTCACCTAAAATAAATGTATACTGTTGTTATATAATTTAAAGATTTGCCGTTTGAAAGCCGTCTTTGTCTTTGTTGAACAAGTTGGTTCGCTCAATTCGTTCGAACTTTAAAATACGTTTTAAACATGACCTGATTTTTTTTGTAATATTTAATATTTTTCAATTAAAAATCAAGAATGTAACTGTAGATCCGACGGGTTGTGGGTTCCTTTCCCAATACTGAAATAAAAATATAAAATGAAATATTTAATATTTTCATTTCTTCGCTCTGGTGTCGTTCGCAAAGCGCGGCGTTGAGTTCCACCACTCTATAGATAATGCCTGCGGAATTTGACGGAAAGTGTGGAGGAGCGTGTCTTCATACTAGACTCTGCGTGCTACATGCGGGATACAGCGTGAAGCTGAAAAAAATCAAATAAATACTTTTACTTTCATTTGAATAACGTAAATTAATCTTATTTTGTAATGCAAGCAAATTATGTAATAAATAAGCAAATTATGAATTAAATAAGCAAATTATGAAAAGAAATATGTTATATTTTAGTTACAAAATATTACGACGTATCAAATTTAAGCACATTAATGTAATACGCTGAACGGTAAAATATATAAAAAAAAAATTCAATATTTTTTTCTATATTTTACCTTACTACCTTAAAGTTATATCTATAATGTAGATACGTATGAAAATGATTGCATCATATATAAAGAATTGCAAAACAAACAAAAAAACAATTACAAATTAAAGCATTTTACTATAAAATAGATATATACTTTTAAAAATAGATGTACTTATGTTTGGACAACTTTCTGCTGTCACTAATATTGGGCTTAGGCCAAATTATGACGTAAAGTATTCTTATGAACTAGGTCAGAAAAAAATTGAGCGAAAGTAAATGATTGGAATATAAAAACTATTATGTTGATATATCGCGTAACAATTACATCACTTACCTACAAAAAAATCGTTATTTAAATTAATATTTTAAATTAATTATTTAAAAAAAAATACCAACAATCGTGAATCGTGAAGAGGCCAGTCGTGACGCAGGGGCACAAAGTGTGACTGTAAAATCGACTGGTTGTAGGTTCGATCCCCACTCGAGGAACTAAAATATTTATTTACATTTATATTTTCATTTCTTCGCTCTGGTGTCGAGGCAAAAGCACGGCGTTGAGCTCCACCACTCAACACGCAATGCCTCCAGAACTTGGCGTAAACTAAAACGTCTAATCCGTTACTGGTAAAAGAAAACATCGGATAAAACTATTTTTTTTGGCCATACCACGTTCCTTGCGGCTGTAACTAGTTCTCTCATTCGTTAATAAATTATTAATTGGACCAACATCTTCGTATCAATAGTTAACAGTGGGTTAAGGCCTACGCACTTATTAAGATTATAACACACTCTGGCTTGTTAATTATTCCATAGACTCATGTTTATTTATAGAACATAATACCGACTTATTTGGCATGTAGAAACAAGTATAGACTATAATGTATTTTTATTTGTTAATTTTTAATTAAATATATACGACAAAAGTAAAAATATATGAAGTCTAATAATATAAATAAATGAAAATATATAAACTGATCTGTAAACAGCAAAAAAAATAATATTTTGCTATGCTATAAAGAAATTTAAATTTAAATACACCAAGTCGTTCTCGTTCATGTACGATTCTGCGCTTATCCCTTTTGCCGTCGGCTATAACGTTTTTAAAGCATGTCTTGATAATAAAAAACGAAGATTGCTTGAACAAATTGAGTTTAACGTATAAGAGCTGAGTAAATCATTGATGCAAACACACGCAATATATACATATATTTATAAAATCAAACCAGCTTCATGCTATACTCCGCACACAGGAGAGTAGGCAGAGGAAACCCCGTTTTAAGACACTCGGTTTCCCACTTTCCGCCGAATTCTGGAGGCATTGCGTGCTGAGTGACGGAACTCAACGCCGCGCTTTGCCTCGACACCAGTGACAGAAGCGAAGACATGAAAATATAAATATTTCACTTCCTCGAGTGGGAATCGAACCCACAACCAGTCGATTTTACAGTCACACTTTGTGCCTCTGCGCCACGACCGGCCTCAATAGATATACATATTTATGCTTAAATAATATTAGTAGTTGAAGTTGTAGGCGCTTTCGACTTCCGTTGTTGCTGTAACATTAACGACAGCAGTCTACCTTTTTAGTAACCAACCAATTCCAAATAATAATATAGTTAGTTTAGTTAGTATTCTATTAATCTTTATAAATTGATGATTTGTTTTTTTTTAACTAAAATGGAGTGTGCTAACGAAGTAGTAGTTTTTGTTTATAGCACATTATAGTAACAGAATTACTTGAGAGGCAAGTCTTATTGCAAAATGATGTATCATCAAAACATATAAATTAAATTCTACAAAATAATATACCTAATTGGTACACAAAGTATTTGAAAAAGTACGTACATGAAAAGAGTAAATTGTTACTTACATATAAAGTTCAACCTGTCGTAAATTTTTTTTGTCAACAACACGCTTACACCTCGTTAATTAGGTCGAAGTCTCTAAAAATATAGCTTAATCAACATGAAAGCTATTAAATCTACGAACATCGGCCGTGTGTTCTTTGGACCGTCAAGTTTGTACCATAGGTACTCGTGAAATGGGTGGGAAATAATTACCGAAAATTAATTAGTTGCTATCTATTAACACAAACTTTACCATAGGTATAATTTATTATTTCTTTTATATATTTAATATTTCACAACACATTTGAAAATAAAGAAAACAAAAAATGCATAAGTACATGTGATCTGCTATTAGCTAGCGTCCGATCAAAAATATTAAAACATTAACCATTCTTTTGCACATTTCATATTAAATTTTATGTGTAGAAAGTTAAGTTTTGGTAGCCTACGGAAAAAAAGCTGCAGGCTCCAACTGGCATTATTTAAAGCTTTTGTTCATATACCTACTATATGTCTATACATAATTATAATAAAATTGTAAGTGACTATTGATATTGTCTGAACATGGAAGATGTGTGAGAAAATGTATTATTGAGGGCATGTACCAATGTAAAACAATTACTCATAAAATATTTGTCAGTTTGTATGTTTGCATGTGCCTTCGTTCACGCTTATCTCAAAAACGTCTTGACGGATTTAAATGCAGTTTTGACTCCCTTTGAAAATTCTCTTAACATTGAAATCGGTTCATAAATAAAAAGTCATAGCAATAAATAGAGTTGTGTTTGGCAAAACTTCCATAAAATAATTGATTTATTGAAGATTAGTTTACAATGTATGGATATCGTTCTTAAAATAATAATGATAATAGAACATGAAAATAATTTTGATTAGTAAAAAAAGGTACAGTATAAGCGGGCGAAGCCGCCAGAGAGTAATATAAAATTTAAGCTTCAATATTTTCTTATTTTGTCGCTAAAAATTTTCTTTGACGAAAGTCTTAGTGAATTCATTACAAAGATAAAAGTTTATTTGTTATGTACTTTTATTATTCCATAAGTATATGGAAATCTATTCATGAAATTTTCTATTTCATAAGAGATTGTTTTAACTTCACGGCGTATCCCGCTCCTAGCGAGAATAAATTTTCGAGACATTGCGTGTTGCGAACCCACAACGCTTATAGTCGCACGCTGTGCCGCTGCACCACGACGGCCCCAAAAAATACAGTCCTTTATATATATATATATATATATATATATATATATATATATATATATATATATATATATATATATATATTCTGTTTAGATACCTCTAACCTCATTTTCCTTCTGTATTTAAAGTTGACACTATTCTAAGTTAGTTAAGCACTATTTTATCGATGATTTACTGTCAATAAAAAAAATAACTAAAGGTAACTGCCTTAATATTATGAAATTTATTCGATATCCACAATATGTATGAATTGCTTGATAATAAAAGTTGGCAGCAGGTTTGTAAATCAGTACGACTGTAAAATATAATGGCTTGTAATATCATGAATATTACATTGAATATTTCTGCTTCTGTACAAAGTAAGCAGAACTCATTTCTTAAATTAAATTAAATTAGCTTCACGCTGTATCCCGCACAAAGTAGGGTAGGCAGAGGGAACCTAGTGTTAAGACACTCCGTTCCCCACTTTCTGCCGAATTCTGGAGGCATTACGTGTTGAGTGGCAGAACTCAACGCCGCGCTTAACCTCGACACCAGAGCGAAAAATGGAAATATAAATTTAAGTAAATATTTCATCTTCTCGAGTGGGGATCGAACCCACAACCAGTCGGTTTTACAGTCACACCTCGTGCCGCTGCGCCACGACTGGCCTCTATTTTCTTAAAAAAGAAAAGGGTTATATCAAATAATATCCTTATTTAAAATATATTTTATATCTATACACAATAGTATATAGTAGAGTACTCAAAAATCCAATTTATTGTTTGTTTGTACATTGAAGATATGAAAAAAAAATATTTCGGGCATTAACAAAAAAGAAAAGTTTGCAAGTTTAAAACAAAAAAAAATCACGAGCTATGTTTTGATACACTTCAAATATTATAAGAAATAATATCATATCATTTAAAAAACACAATGAATTCTTAATATTTCATAGACAATAAATATGTAAAAAGTAGACAAATATAAAAGATACCATAACCTTATGACGTTTTCATATACACATATCAAAATTATGACATGTACTATTTTTATCCAATTACTTATAATTAAAAAAAAAATATGGCCGGTTTAAAATATAAAAATGAGGCCGGTCGTGGCGCAGCGGCACGAGGTGTGACTGCAAAACCGACTGGTTGTGGGTTCGATCCCCACTCGAAGAGATGAAATATTTACTTAAATTTATATTTCCATTTCTTCGCTCTGGTGTCGAGGTTAAGCGCGGCGTTGAGTTCTGCCACTCAACACGCAATGCCTCCAGAATTCGGCAGAAAGTGGGGAACGGAGTGTCTTAACACTAGGTTCCCTCTGCCTACCCTGCTGTGTGCGGGATACAGCGTGAAGCTAATTTAATTTAATTTTGTTTAAAAAAAAAATACTTAAATAAAATGTATAATAATAAATTTGACAGCGTTTGGAATGTAGTGTACATTTCTATGATTCAGTGTCTAATATAACACGAGTAAACAATGTTTTGATGAGAATACCTACTCGTCTTGGACACTCGTATCGGCAGCGAATGTCAAATGTTATAATTAGCCTAGACTCGTATGCCATTCGCCCTTGAATTGTGCTGAATGCATAAAATTAAAAGTAGATTCATACTATTACAAATATATTTACTGTATGTTTAATATGTATTTCAGGGCTATATCCATTTAAAGTATTTAATTTTCATATTTCGTAAAATAATTTAAAAAAAAAAACTTTTTTATAAATTAGTAAATTAAACTGACACTATAGTAGAAAGAAAGTGTTTTTTTATGTCAAGATTATTGTCACTATTATTTTTTTTTATTTATAATATATTTTTCTTATTTATAATATACCTTGGTATCTTAATTGGTCAGATGAAAGTGGCAACACTGACAAATGTAGAGGTCACGCAATATTATGTTATGATCAGGTCGGGAAGTAAAGATTAAAGTTGAATACGTTATTTTGAGTGATGTATAAGGTAGTTCTACATGAGTAGACACCAGAAAGTTGTACTCTCTTAATATTTTTATTTTTTTACTCTGTTGTCGAGGCAAAGCGCGACGTTGAGTTCCATCACTCAACAAGCAATACTTATAAAATTCTGTGGAAAATGGTGAACGGAGTGTACCCTCGATGTGCGGGATACAGCGTGAAGCTAAAAAAATGTATAGGTGAATGAATACGTTCTCGCTGTTTTTTGAAAGATGGCGTTGCGGCACTCTGTGCGTGGAATTTCGTACGGTAACGAATCACCAAAGTAGTACTATATGTAACCTCAAATTATAGTAGAATAGTGTTTACTACAGTGTCAACTACATATTTATTTTCCCTTTGTGAAAATGTGTACTTTTGTGCNTAAATAAATAAATTGGTAGTTTTGGGGGAGTTTCTTAAACTTGGATTTCTCTCTTTCCTCTCTCACAAAAAATAATATTTTAGATACTGATACTTTATCACCGTTTCGCTGTACAATTACAAAACTTCTCAAAATGAATTCATTGATAAATATAAGAAATATTATATATCTTTTTAGGCCGTCGTAGCACAAGGTGACTGTAATGCGACGTTTGTGAGAATGAATTATTATTTCCTAATAAAAATCAGTTCTTCGCTCTAGCACTAAGGCAAAAGCCCGGCGTTGGGTTCCGTCCGTGTTGAGTTGAGTACACGCAGTGACTCCAAAAATTTGGCGGAAAGTGAAGAATGGAGTAACTTAACACTAGGTTCCTATTACCTACCCTGCTATGTATGGGATGCAGATTGAAACTGTTTTTATTTATATCTATTATTAATCCTAATTGTACACTGGGTATATAATTATAAAAAGCTTTAGGTTTCTATACGCTGAAGTCTATAGTAATATAAAATATTAATAACATTAAATTCTACTGAATTCACTGGAAGACTATAAAGCTTAATGAGAAATTGCAATATTGTGGACCACGCGCTATACGAGTAACTGCACGATATACATTGAAATGAAAATATATCGAAATAACATTGAAAGCTTATAATAAAACAGCACTTTTTTAATTACGTAGGTACCTTATGCCACGGAATCTATTAATGTATAAGTTTTTCCTTTTGATTTTAAATTTATAATTACAATTTAAATAATATTTAATTAATATAAAATATAATAAAGCATATTACTTTATAGACAATATAACATACAAATATTACACTAAATTAGTACAGAATAAATGTTTTAGCTTCCCGCCCAGCGTTAAGACACGTCGTTCCTATTAAGACACTGCCATTCTGCACTTTACGCCGAATTCTAAAAGTATTGCATGCTTAGTGGCGGAACTCAACGCCTTTGCGTTACCACTACGAGGATATGAAAATATCAAATATTTCACTCCCACGAGAGGAATTCAATTCGTTACGTTTACTATCCCACGGGGCACAACGACGGTTTGGCTTTTTCCTTCATTTTTTTAATTAATATTTATTCATATAAATCATCATATAATAAAACATATAATAAATCATATAATAAAACAATACATCAATTTCGATTCAAAATATTCGTGTCTCATAGTTGTATAATTTTATAATATCCATATAAAAATGTTATAATTATTAATTTAACATAATTCTATCATAATTTCCATTTCACCCGTACACTTTGTAAATTTTGTACATTTTAGGATAAAGAGTAAACGCGAAGAAGACGCTATATAGCGACGTTTTAAGGCGTGGTCTAACAAACCATTAAATCCAGATACATCGCGTTTCCGAGTCGGTGCTATTCTCAGACGAAGCTTTTAGACCCGCTCACTACTACTTTGTTGCGTCTAATGGACGACTCAATTTTAGACAGTCCAATGTATTACTGAGAACAATGATATGCACGTCGTCGCAATATAGTGTATAGTATAAATGTTTGATTTTTACTTATTTAAAAATTGAGACCAGTCGTGGCGCAGTGGCACAAAGTGTGACTGTAAAACCGACTGGTTGTGGGTTCGATCCCCACTCGAGGAGATGAAATATTTACTTAAATTTATATTTCCACTTCTTCGCTCTGGTGTCGAGGCAAAGCGCGGCGTTGAGTTCTGCCACTCAACACGCAATGCCTCCAGAATCCGGCAGAAAGTGGGGAACGAAGTGTCTTAACACTAGGTTCCCTCTGCCTACCCTGTTGTGTGCGGGATATAGCGTGAAGCTGATAATAAATATAAATATAATAAAAGTGTGAATGAACGCTTTAAAAGTGTTAAAAATGTTTTATTGTTACTTATCCACTCTAAGGTTTTGATGTTTAGGAAACAAATGCTATTCGTTATACGATAACGTACAGTATTTCCTACCGTCATTTGATAATCTACAGTTTTTAAAGCTTAAATAAGCTATAAATATCAATGAAAAAATATATTCTTCCTTTTTGCCACATAAAATGCGGAAAACAAAAAATGGTGTGTTTTGATACTGAGTTATTACTCACCATCAAAATACACCATTTTTATGTTTTCGACATCATTTTAAGTATTATTATAATATATTTGGTTGGCTGTAGAGCTTTTAAAATTTCAATTTATCTACTAGTCACATTTTTGTTTTATTACAAATATAATGATTGAATAGCAGATAACTGTAGAATACATTTATCAATTTACTTTAAAAGAATCAGCTTCACGCTGTATCCCGCATATAGCAATTGTTCGAAGAATTGCGTGTTGAGTGGTGAACGCCGAGCTTTTGCCTTGGTGCCAGAACAAAGAAATCCCTCGAAATGGGATCGAACCGTCGCGGTAACGTCACAACCTTTTGCTCCTGCGCCACAACGGCTGCGCACGAAGGAAATTAGAGAATTTCCTTATTATGAGAAATTAATTTATCTATTACAAATTTCTTAGCTTGTATACTATACTGTGTTATAACCGAACTTGAATCTGTCGTCATCAATATTAATAAAAAATGGGATTCCATACGTAAAGTTCTTGGCTGCTATCAGCGTCAGTCTTTTATTAAAATATAAGAGGGCGAGTTGAATAAGGCATAACGAGACGACTGTGTTATAATGAAAGGGCGGAATAAAATCCATCTAATGAATAATAAAAATTGTTAGAACCAGTTCTACTCCAGACAGTCTGATACTTCTGTAAAATATGTAAATTTTACTGTTTGCGTTTTACATTAATTCTGTTACTTCTTCCTATATTTTTAAGTTCTACGGGGCAAAATTTTATTTGTGAGTATTTTTACATAACAAAAAATGTAAATATTTAACTAGCTTCTGTAATTTTGTTAAATGTTCTCTCCATTTTAGAAATGTATTGTGTGACTATACCGTACGTGTTTGCATTACATCCACGAGAAACGTGAACCCACTATCACCTTCTCATTCCTCCCAACAGGGCCAGAGAAAGTAGCATGTACATAAAAAAGAAATAATATAAAGAGCTAGTGAACGAAACGAACGATATACAAGATTTATAATATAAAAACTGTATTTTGCTAAAGAACCATTTAGCAAGCTTTTGCAATTTATACAACTAGTTAACATTCTATGAGGCCGTGGCGCAGCGGCACGAGGTGTGACTGTAAAACCGACTGATTATGGGTTCGATCCCCACTCGAGGAGATGAAATATTTACTTAAATTTATATTTCCATTTCTTCGCTCTGGTGTCGATGGAAAGCGCGGTGTTGAGTTCTGCCACTCAACACGCAATGCCTCCAGAATTCGGCAGAAAGTGGGGAACGGAGTGTCTTAACACTAGGTTCCCTGCTGTGTGCGGGATACAGCGTGAAGCTGATTAACATTCTATAGAGACTTGGTTAGATTCTTATATTACTGCAAAACACTCAACCATGATATTTTATTGAACTTTCTAGAAATGCACACTGTAAAAGCCGCTAGGGAGACGGCCGCTTTGTACTTGCAGTTCATGTTTATTGCAAACTAGATAACGATATTTTTATTAGATTCTTTATTATTTTTTCCTATTAATTCGTTGCATTAAAATAGTCATCTTTTTATTAAGTAGTGTTAAATTAAAGAAAAAAAAAAGTTTAAGTAAGCCTTGGTTATTTAAGATATTGATTCAATTAGATCTTCCTTACTCATATAAATTGAGATATTCAATGATAATGAATCTGAGGACATCATGGCGCGGTAGGTCAGCATCTGTTTGAAAATGCGATAGTTGTAAGTTCGACTTACACTCGGTGCAATTAATTATTTCCATTTCCCCGAACTAGAAATCAGTCAAAGTACGACATTGCTATTCACCACGCTGCGATATGCGGAATAAAGCAAACAAGATTTAATATATAACATTGAGGCTAGTCGTGGCGCAGGGTCACAAAGTGTGACTGTAAAATCACCTGGTTGTGGGTTCGATCCCCACTCGAGGAATGCAATGAAATATTTATTTAAGTGTCGAGGCAAAGCGTGGCCTTGAGTTCTGCCACCCAACACGCAATGCCTTCAGAACTAGGTACTAGGTGAAGCTAAAAAAAAAGATTCAATATTAAAAATGACACACGCTACCATTAAATTGCACTATACTCCTATATTTGTACTAGGAATAAACCAAGAAACCGTTAGCAACGAGATGCAGAAAATTTTACCCTAACACCATTGCTCACTTAAAAATAAAATACAAATTAAATAATTAATTTAAGCGACGTGTTGTAATTGTAGGTTGCTATGGCAAACGTAGCTTTCACGTTATTTCATCGATAAGAATATATGGCGGGCCTGCGTTTATTATGAATTTAATAAGGAAATTCCAAGTAGGATAGAAAATAGAAATTAAAAATGTAAAATATATTTTCGCTTATAATTTAAATAGTAGTTTGTATTACATGATTTGGCATGGATGGAGACAATAACAATCAATGCATCAAAAAAATTCAATCATCCAATCATCAAAATTCAATCGTTGTCAATTGAATTAAAAAAATATACATCAAATTCAGTTCTGCAGATAGAAATTAAAAAAAAACATTTCCACTGTGGTCAGTACATGACAGTGTCCTATCAACTATTCTCAAATGAAGCTTTCACCGTACCCGACAACAAACGGGTCAATTTCCCTGAATAAGTTAACAAATGGCAATGAAACCGCTTTTTATCGTTGTTTTTTTACTGTACATTAAAATGAAATATAAATTTAATATTACTGATCAATATTTAAGTTATAGTAGGTTGTTATTAAATTAAAATAGATTTAGAGGAAAGGTGTACGAGATGATCCCTCGGGATAAGATTTTTTTTTCATAAAAATGTGTGATTGTCTATCATAGATTTAAATGAAAGAAAAAAAATGTAATTGCGAACTAAAGTCTACGATACTTTTGTTTTAGGCGGTGAAATGACTGTCACATTTATGGCTAGGTATAACGCTTTATTATCTGTTTTGCATGTCACATGATTTTATAAAGATCTTATAGGTTGTGAAATCAAACAAATAATGAAAAAGTAGATGTACGAGATGATTTTTGTAAATAAGGTAAGCTTTTTATGACATTCAATCCAGCTGTACCTTGCAGCACGGACAAAATGAAGCTTCTAAATAATTAAATAAATGCAATCAAAAAATTCGAGCGTTTATGCATCGCTTTTGCTGCATTATGTATGAAATTGGAAGCATAATCAAAACCTATGTTTCGAGGTTTACCTATAGGTACTTCCCGTGGACGTAAAATTATGAATTTTGACCAGAAGTTTTAGAGTAAAAACTTGCAGTACAAACAAAGAAAAATCCGAATAATGAAAACTTTTAAATATATAATAGATAAAATCATTACAAAATATGTGTGTGTTTGCATGAGTATGTACTAAAATTTGTAAACTTTTATAAGTCACACTCCTGTTGACATACTATCATGAAATTGGTACGGAACTCTTAACTGGTTTTTAAAATATATGTAGATATAAAAATCTCCGAATCATCTCGTACATATAATAGGGATCAACATCGGAGTATTCAAGATGCTCTTTTTATAGAGTTTTGAAAACAAAAAAATATTATAACATATATAGTTAGATCCTTAAATTAGATCAAATTTTAGATCAAACATTTGAGAGCAAGTTTATTTGATAAAAAAAATATTAAAATAAACTTCATATAAACTTGCTTTCAAATACAATTATTTCAATATACTAAAAATTACGAGCATACTCCCGTAAGGAACATCTCGTTCACCTTTCCTCAGGCCAATAAAATGACTCGTAATTATTCAAAAGCTTACAACTTAGTTAACTATTTTATAAAAACTTGAAACTACATTTAATAATTATTTTATATTACGAATGTATCTATTTTTTAGCTTTATCCCTCACGAGGTAGTCAGAAAACGGAACTCCGACCGCTACAGTTCCTGCATACATCTATTGCCTCGTCCAATGTAGTCAACCTCTTCATACATACATCGATACTGTGTTCTCGAAGGTCAACCGAGGCCTCTCTACTTAATAAAACAACTGTTCAAAAACTATTAAGACTTAGAGGACATTTCTAGGTCAATTTATATCTTGAAATACCATAAATAGAAAAGCTTTTTTATACAGACCGGCACTGATACTCAAACATAGCGATGTATATTTCTTTAATTTTATTTATTCTTAAATTCTATTATTATAATATATTTATTTATTCCTAAAATAAATGTATAATAATGACGACGACTAATTTGATTATGATAATATAATCTTAAATATTCAAGAGCATCTTAATTTTTGGGCTTAGCTCTTTGTCTACAAATACAGCTATTATTTACATACATATATCTAATGCACTATTTGTATCGCTAAGACAACCACTTTGCATAAGATAAATTACTATCAATTTTTATAAAATTTCATACAAAACACAAAAAAACGCTATATATTTTTTCACAATTATTTGAGGTTTGGTTTTAACGGCACTGCGACATGAACTAGATAGAAGATAAAAAAACAGCTTCACGCTGTATCCTGCACACAGCAGCGTAAGCAGAGGGAACTTAGTGTTAAGACACTCTGTTCCCTACTTTTCGCTGAATTCTGGAGGCATTGCGTGTGGAGTGACAGAATGCAACGCCACGCTTTGCCTCGACACCAGAGCGAAGAAATTAAAATATTAAATGTAAATAAATAATTCATTTCCCCGAATGGGGATCGAACCAACAACCAGTCGATTTTACAGTCACACTTTGTGCCCCTGCGCCACAACTAGCCTCAAATATGCCTCTTGATAGATGATAACCATTATAATTCAGCGTAAAGTGGAGAGCGGAGTGTCTCAACCCTAGGCTCCCTTCGCCTACCCTGATGAATGCGGGATACACAAGAAACTGAAAAAAAAATACTACTAAAAATACTAATACTTCAAGAAACTAGTTCAAGAAACATTATACACAGTACAGTCAAATAGTTGGCTCCATATTAAGCATAATAAGAGATCAATAATGTCTCGACCCAAATGAACAGTGGCGAACACTCGCCGCCTAGATGTCTGGCGGCCGAGTCAAAACAGCTATGACTATATCTTATGTTAGTATTTTTTGTCTGACACTCTTATCGCTAATACGCTGCTCGATCGTAACTTTGCAAAATTACACGATAGAAGGTCGATGAGGCCACTAGATTGTATGAATTTCCACATTGAGGAAAGAAAAGTTCTTAATAAGAAAATGTATAGAATTTATTTTTGAGGTCAGTCGTGGCGCAGGGGCATAAAGTGTGACTGTAAATCGACTGGTTGTGGGTTCGATCCCCACTCGAAGAGATGAAATATTTACTTAAATTTATATTTTTATTTCTTCGTTCTGGTGTCGAGGCAAAGCGCGGCGTTGAGTTCTGCTACTCAACACGCAATGCCTCCAGAATTCGGCAGAAAGTGAGGAACGGAGTGTCTTAACACTAGGTTCCCTCTGCCTACCCTGCTGTGTGCAGGATATAGCGTGAAGCTGATATAAAATTTGAACGTAGCGGGATTTCAGCCCACGCCTCTTGGAAACCTTTGTAACTCTTTGGAAATTATTCTTCGTAGTTTTACATAATGACGTCGATGTTGAAGCCCTTAAGTAAAATACGATAAGAACGTCAATATACATAAAAATAAAAAAAAATGTAGCATTTTTTTATTATTATAAAAATATCTAAAGAATTTGTTACTAGATTATTTTTAAAACTGAAAAAAAATTACATTGTATGAACATTTACTGAAACATTGTAATTATCCTTAGTTAAGCAAATACTACAGTATAAACGTACAAATATTATTGTACCGTGAGCTTCAGCTATAAATATCTCTACCACCTGTGTTTATTTGTTTTAACTTTGTTTAATAATATAAGGATTACTGTATATCATTATAGTAGATACATAGCAGCAGCAAAAGCGTAGGGGCACAACGACATGTTGTGGGTTCGATTCCAACTTTCAGAAATTAAATATTTAATATTCTCATTTTCTGGCTCTCCGTTTCGAGAATAGCACGGCGTTGAGTGCCGCTACTCTACATGCATTGCCTTCAAAAATTTATGGAAAGTGGAGAGCGTACTGTCTTAATACTAGACTCCCTTTGCATCCCCTGCTACGTGCGGGATGCAACGTGAAGCTGAAACAAACGAATAAAATATGATATTATATTTATTGCACTTAAATATGTACATATCATGTGCTGACATAATAATGTAATCCCCATATTTCGGTCATTACACCTTTAACCATAAAATTGTATGAAATCCGCAAATTATACATAATAATAATAATATTATATTAAAACCGCCATTTGTATTTCATGTTTAGCTGCTTAAATGTACGTTGTTTATTTTATTTTTTAATTTAATATTATATATTTTAAAACTAAGTTACTGCGCGTGACTTTATTTGAATGCACTGCAGAATTCCATAGAAAAATGGAAAATAACGTAAACATTTCCAGGTGTGCATTAATAGGCATGAAAACTTGTTGGAAACGTTCCGGATGAGTTGAGGGTGAGTTTATGTAGAGTTGCCAACGAAACGCCGGATACCGAATGCTAGTCGATTTCATGAAGATGAAGTATCGGAAAATATATTTAAATGAATCCGGACGGTAAAATCAAGAACGAGATAGGTTTTATCATGTTGGTAAATAAGCAAATATTCAATGAGGTATCTGTCTTCAGTACTATCGAAACAGGGAGTCATAACCGTACAAGACCCAAGATATTGAATATTATCATCAAATTTGCTCTCAAAAGAGGTCCTAATTGATAAAGTCTACGCTTCGATCAATACCCGCACAAGTCCTAATTCCTAGAGGTTTCAACTTAAACTATAAAAGAACATTGAAGCCCTTAAGAACAGCTTAGATTTAGGCAATCTAAACAACTAAGTAGTGAATTCTGAATACAATATTTAGAGTTTTTATATGAAACGAACTACAAATATAAGTTCGTAATGATTTATTTCTATGTAATACTTACATTAAATTAAAAAAAATAAATCAAATCAGCTTCACGCTGTATCCCGCACACAGCAGGGTAGGCAGAGGGAANCGCTGCGTCACGACTGGCCTTAACTTACTTACATATTTTCAAATTTTCGTAGTTTTTCCTTTATTTATATTAAAAGTTATGACTTCGTGTCAAACTTCATAATTGTACGTCCACGGGAAGTACCTACACTAAAGGTTTTAATTACAGGGCGAGTTTCATACAGAATGCAGCAAAAACGATACATAAATGTTTGTATCTCTCGATTGTGTTGACTTGAAGAGACTGTAGACCTGTATATTGGATATTTATTACAGTTTCAGTTATATCTCGAGATCGCGTGGTACCTCACCGGGAATGGTCTTGCTATATAAATAAACAAACAACGATGATTTTTTTTTGTTTTGAGATATTATTTCTAAAATTTCGAATTTTTTGTAACTAATAGCATATATAGCTAACTTATATGTATAATATATAATTTTGGTAGGTGTCAATTAACGTAATTCTTTTTATAATTTATAATGTTCTGAAAATTCAAAAAAAAATATATAACAACAAGATTATAGATAGTCATGTTCAGTTTAAAATTTACTAAGATATCTTTAATAAATACTAAGAAAATAAACTTTATCGTTAAGGGCTATAACTCCTTCCCTGTAAGAATTAGTGACAAAACAATCACATTCATAATAATTCACTAGAAGCCAGTGCAGCTTTCCTATGCTTATCGGGCTAGACCCTTTGTACTTCATTTCTTACATATCATTTATTTTCGGAGTTGAATTCCACAACCCTACACGCAATGCCTCCATAATTCGGCGGAAAGTGGAGAACATTAGGCTCCCAAGTTCTCTCTGGCAACCCTGCTATATGCGGAATACAGAATGAAAGTTAAAAAAACTTACAAAATGAATTCTAATAAAGTTAAGTTTCAACTTTTATAAGTTGTACTTTTCATTGGCTTACAATCCTGAAATTGGTAAGGAACCCTTGGTGGCGATTCGAGACAGGCACTTGAATATTTTTTTTAATACACTTTTATAAATATTCGTATTAGTTAAGCGAGCGAAGCTACGCATGGGCCGCTATTATTTTAATAAAGAAGTAAATGTTTTATACTAACCCAGAAATCAGTTATCATTTTTTAGATGGACATTTTTAACAATATTAAACGAAAAACGCGTAAACACTAGTTTGTTTATTTTTAATTTAGCTTCACTAATTGAAGCTACGCTTTTCAAATAAAATTATTGGCAAAATAGTTCAAATAAATCATAATAATATTTATATAAGCTATACCAACAACTGAACATATGAATTGGTTATAGAACTTTACATTAAAAAAAACATAATATAAAAATTTTAAATTTTTTGCGAGCAGAAATACAGCAAATCGATTTCTAAACATCAATGCGGCCAATTTCGTCGATATTGCAAATTGTAGGCATATTGACAATGGATTTTCGGAACGAGGTCACCCTTTTCTGTGCTCCTAGATTGCCAAGTCACCCCGACGTTCCCTTAATATTAAGCATATTATTACACATTAAATATAAAGAAAAATAAAAATGAAAGTTAAGATATGTGAAATGAAATAGTCTATTTTTATTAAGAGAAAGAAGAAAATCTGACGTAGGGCAGCTTTGATAAGGGCTTTCGAAATTGTTCCAAAGAGATCAGAAAAGCTTACAAAAGCAATGCACAATAGATCTGAATACAAAGTGGAAGCGACGAATGTGGTTTTATTTTTGCTACTCAACTGCGGATGTGGAAGTGGTATTGTTTAACACTTGTAAAAAATAAAAAATTTGAACTCTTTTTTACAGAATGTTTTATGTTTTTAATCAAATTGTAAAATGTGAAATTATTTTGCGTTATGTTATTACATTTTCCTAGCATCACAGTGAGCTTTATCTACGCTTTTTAAATTACTCTTACACAGAGGCCGTCGTGGGCACAAGGGTGTGACTGTAACGTGACGGCTGTGGGTTCGATTCCCACTCAAAGAAATGCATTATTATTATTTAAATATTTTCCTTTCCTCAGTGTGGCACTAAGGCATAAAGCCCGACGTTGAGTTCCGCCACTCAACACGTAATGCCTCAAAAAAATCAGCGGAAAGTGGGGAACGGATTGTCATGTGTAACACTAGCTTCCCTTCGCCTACCCTGATGTATACGGGATACGGCGTAAAGCTTTTCTCAGAACAGATGAACTCACTGGACTGATGTTCTTACATCGAAAGGTACCTCTCCACTTAAGTTGAGACGCCGCAGGATCTCAATGCGGTTAGCCTATTGCGGGCCGCCATCGCCTAGGGTGAATAGGCTGCAGGTACCCTAGAAGGAAATGACATCAGTTACATGGAGCTAAGCATAATGTAAAAAATGTATATGCACCGAACTTTCTTATATATATGCGTAAAAGATCCCATCATAATGTTACACTTAAAATACGTGTTGTATTATTATAAAAAAAATGGAAAAAGCGCTTACATTTAAATTGTTATATATTCTTAACAGGGCAATCGGTACGATCGATAAAATTAACTAAGCGAGTGGTGCCAATTTGGCCGGTGCCCGTGACCGCGTAGACTAGGGCGTGATCGCATCACGCCGCGGCTGTTGGTCGTATAGCTATTTGTCTTAGAAGTAGAACATCGTACATTATTAACTACTTAAACTTAAAAATATTAAAAGATTTTAACTGTTAAACTTAAAAGATTTAAATTATTTTAACTTTAGGTTATTATTAATTTAGTGACTTCGAACAGGATTATTATTATTCGCTTATTTATCATTACTTATGTTCCACTTGTTTTAGTACGTTTATTACACACTTTTAGGCCTAGCTAGATTTCTCTTGAAACTCTCATTTTATTACTGAAAGCCGCATTAAAATCTGTCACACAAACATTTCATCGTATATCGTTATAAAGAATATTGTGACTAACATTGGCGCCACTATTATTAGAAACAAAAATATTTTATCTGTAAACAGTTCGTCAAGTCAGAATCGATCATGTATGTATAAACTTGCTTTAATCTTTATTGTGGGCGAGCAATTGTTAGAAATACTAAATTTATCATAAATATTAAATTAAAACATTAATGAACCCTCTTATTATTATGCAAAATTATTTTAGTTTGTTACTGGATGTTAAATAAATTCTCGTAATAAAGACGAAAATGAAACGCCACAACCAAGAGAATGGTGGCTTAATTTGAAACGATCCCTCATACATAGTGAGGAGTTTCCTAGCATACAAAACAGCGTTATTCCTTCACGCTATACAATATCAATTTCCGAATACAATACGAATAGAAATATATTTTCATCCTATATTTTTTGACGATTTTAGAATTATGGGAAAAGTCGTAAAAGTTTTAACTTCTCAGATCAATTTATTTAAAATAGTGAAAAAAAAAGCTATCGGTACTGGGAGCAATAGAAAGTGGGCAAATTCCTAGTATTTATGATATCTGTGATAAAACAAATTATGTATTACACTTTATATTTGTAGATAAGAAAAAAATATATACAACGGACAACAGTTAGACAGATAGAACGGAATTTTTCACCATCCAACAAACATTTATTTTTTTGGTGGTGTAAACACACACCAACTTCCGCTTCCGCTTCTCGAATTCAAGACATTAAGAGTTGAGCAGCAAAACTGAACGCCACTTTATTTACCAGAGTGGAAAACTGAAAATAAGTCACTCCCATGTACATCAAACCCACAACTATTACGTTTGCAGTATGTTAGACGCTGTCCCACTACACCACGATGGCCTAACACACTATTTTTTAAATTATTAATTAAATGAAGAGGCCTTTTTGACCTACATTGCAATATGTTGTCTAAAATATGGTAGAGAAGTTATAGTACTTAATACTGTAGTTGAAAACTAACATTAATTACCAAGCTTTCAAAAGGACTACAGGCCATATTTTATATAAGTTTTCCTTTCCCTGTTTCTAATAACATTAACGTTTTCCTTTCTCAACAGATATTTTTTTAGCTTCTTACAATATAATACACGAATAACGTGACCGGGGTCTTTAATATAGCCGGCTTCTAGTTATATTAGTACGGGTTAAGTGCTAGCTGCTAAAATGAAATGTAATATTTTTAAAATTACATCGCTTTTATCATCAAACTTAATATTTACTTGAGTTTGCAAAATAACTAAAGAATGTTATAGTTGTGTTTTGGGGAACGGAGTGTCTTAACACTATGTTTACTCTGCCTATCCTGCTGTGTGCGGGATACGGCGTGAAGCTGATTTGTATTCTTGGTGAAGAAAACCCCATCTGCTATCTGGTGTTTCAATTTGCTGTTTTATCGTTTTTTGGATACATATACTTTTGAAAAGTGATTAATCCTGCAAAGCTGAGTACTTAGGAAAATCTAGTGTGAGGACACTGAGTCGTCCAGCTTAATCTGGAATATTACATATTGAATAGCAGAAAAATGAACAAAAATCATTCCGCCGAGTAGGGAATAAACCAACAGTCATCGCGTTTACAATCGGACACTGTCCCACTGCGCCACGATAGCCTAGATTAATTTATAAAATGAAATAATTCTAACTACTTAGTAGAAAAAAAACCTTATTCTTTTTATTATTATAAGTTTTTTATATCATATCAAAATACGAATACGTAAAAACACGTACCTATCTATGTATATTTTACAAAAGTATCACATTTAACAGTATAATCGTAGAATAATGATTTCACCGCTACATTAAAAAACTATAGTATAAAATAACTAAGCTTAACTAACCTTTACAAAATTAACTTACTTAACAATTACCGCTAGAAGGCTTTTACCCGTAGCGAGTGTTGAAATATGTATGCAGTCTAATCGACCCTTGTAATTACATACATACCTATTTATATTTATTATGCCTTTCGCTGGTACTATGAAAGTATTATGAGTATTTTATAGATTTTTTTGTATCCTAAGTATATTAATTATATTTTTCATTATAAATAATATTTAACGTTTATTATTTTTACTATATATGTACATAAATATAATTAAAAAAAATACATTAATACTACTATAAAATGTTATTTGATCTACATATTTATTTATTTTTTAAATTTTATTTTTAATTCTTTAAGTTATTTATACACTTTAGCAAGTCTAAAGTGCCCTATATTATATATGCTTGTGAAATTTCTTCGTAGCGTCTTACCAAGACCACCGCATTATTAGAGTGCAGAAATGTATGTCTTCGAGTCTCGTTAAAACAAACTAAGACTTGCTTTCTGCTATTTTTCCCTCTTAGTTTGAAGATAAGTTAATTACAAAGAAAATAAGTTTGAAAAATGTAAAAAAGTTTCAAATGAAATAAAAATCATATACGTTAATTTTCTAGTAAACATGTTTTTACTACGAAATATAGACACTTACGTGACTTAAAAAATATTTCTTAATTCTCACTAAAGCCGTCGTGGCGTAGCGTCTGATTGTAAAAGCAAGTTGTTGTGAGTTCAATAACTATTCGGAGTTCGAATTCAGTTCACATTTAGAACTATAAATACTTATGAAATTCTATGTAAAAATAGTCTCTAGTACGTGTACGAAATTTCAATATATTTTAAGAAATGATTTGACTTAAACTACACTAAATTTAATGTGTATTTTAATGTATTTAACGTTGTACAACATTGATTTGTACAATGAAAAGTGATTTTATATAACTGTTCTACTGTAGCCCATGTATTATTTGCTCTCGTAATTCCACAGATCCAATTAACGTCTTAGATTCTCAACTAGTGAAACAAAAATACACATCCTACACTCTTAACCTTTAAAATTTTAAATAATCACACTGAAAGGGCTATAACCAGAGATGTTTTTATAACAACAAAAACATCGTTTATTGTGACAAGAGATAATTATCTAGATTGTGTCTGCTCGATGAAGAATATTATATTTTAAATTTAAATACCAAATCTCATTGCACTTGTATTGGGAAAGAAAATTCATAATGTTAAAATAAGTCACTGTGCAGGATAAAAACGGGATAGATGCCCCACTTTTTGAAAAAGCCTATTTTCAAAAAACATATAGTTTTATATGAATAATGTCTTTGGAATTAGCTAGTTTAATCTTTTATTCTTTTATATTTTTTTATTTGATTATATGATTATTAATTACTTTTTTTGATTTATCAATTACAGTTTTTACAAAATTTAGCTCCTTTTTTAAAGATTGATACCCTTCAAACGGGATAGATGCCCCACATTTTGAAAACGATCTAGTTTAAAAAATATAAGTTTTATATGAATAAGTCTTTGGATTTAGAAAATTGAATCTTTTACTTTGGATTCTTTATTGCTTTTTTGACTTATCACTTTACAGAATTTAGCTTTCGTGGCGCTCTTTTTTTAGAGATTGATGCCTTTCAATGTTGATAGTAGCCACATTGTAAAAATATTAAGAAGTATTCCTTTACAAAAAAAAAAAATTAAACAATTTATGAGGTCAAATGCCTCCAAGTAACTTAGATCGAATTAATTAAATTATTTTGCATTTAATTAATCTTGGATTGTTAGATTTATTTATTATCTTAGATTTTATTAGAAAATGAAATTAAGAATGATGTTAGAATATAATTCTAATACTATATTTTTATTGATGCTTAGCCTTGGCTTACTTTTAATTTTCTACTTTTTTTATTACACATATCTGCAAGGGCATCATCGTCATTTTTACTAAAATAACAATTACTTCTTTTATTTGTGTTGTGTTATTCTTTCTTAGATTCTCTTTTTTCTTTTGGAACTTAGTAATAATATTTTTCTCTCTAACCTCTAACCAAATTTTTATTCGTATTTCTTTACCTTAAAGGATGTGGCTGACATTTTTCTTTCATTAATTTAAAATGACGGAAGGATTTTTCTTAACACTAGGTTCTCTCAATCTGACGCGCAATAAACAAGATGCGTAAATATGTAAACGATGATGACATTAATAAAAAATATTGTGGTGCATATGTATAATTGAATTTTGATTATTAAATTAAAATATATTATTATTAAGGGAATGTGATCATTATAAATGTGGTAATGATAAATCTAAGTTTTATTAGGATATGACTAGTATTAAAAAACAGAAACAACTAGCTAATTTACATCATCCAATATGCTAAAATTAAATACGTGATAGCTATTATAAAAATAAATGAATATCTTCTTAAAAAATACAATATAATTGATCTGTTGTTCGAATATTTTTCAACCATGAATAAAATCAATATATATGTACCCTGAAATTTGATTGTGTAAATTAATGACTTCAGAGTTTTCGAAATTCAGTTGATTATTCACATCTTTAATTATGATTTGTATCTCAATATTTCTGCTCTGGTTATACAACTTTTATGCTAGTATGTGTCATATCGACAGATCTTTCACTAATCATTTGCACCAGTTCCGCTCCAACCTAGAGTAATGTGCTAGCAGAGAGCATCCAACCATACGTTGACATATCTATGAGGCTCTGCATACAAAGGCATCTGCATTCACGAAAGATGTGTTTGCAAGATGATTTCCAGATGATATCACGTCCACAAATATGAAGTAGCCGGAGTGGAGTTACTTCTGCATGCATTATTTCGAAGGGATTTGTTTGGAAAGTTTCTGCTGAATTCAATTGGACCCTTTAAAAGGCTTGCGTGGAGGCACAGATCCAATATGTGGAAAGCATCCTACCTAGATTTTAAGCTACTTCTGTCAGCCAATGAAAGTATGAGTTAAATATTTAATAAACGCTTGTTGTCTATCTATCTATAAATATATTAGAATGTCTATTAGTAAATATTAAAATATCACAACGTAACCCTTTACAACCGAAGAAAATAATTTAGTCAGACATCATTAAAATTTACATGACCTTTTCATGGGTGCTTAAGAATCATGTTAAAAATAAATAAAAAAAATCCTGAATTCTCTGGTTTCCTGAAAACCTACCCTCACGAACGTGGGGCTTAGGAAATAGCTCGAACTATGAGTTTTGTCAAGTTTGGATAGGGTTTAATATTAAATGAAAACTAAATGAATTAAACAGTCTTTATTATCATCAGTCAGTCAGTAAAAAAAATTCAAACAATTCTTGTCACGAGATAGACAGAGGTATAGATCTCATTTTTCGCATTTTAGTTCAGACCGACTGCCACAATCCATATGACAGGTCCTAGGCAGGCAGTAATCATAAGTTTTGTCTATATAGGCAGTTTCAACCCACACTCTCTCACGTGTTTCTCTTTTTTCCCTAGCCTGTACTCTTCTACTAGTCTGTCCTCTTCCACTAGTCTGTCCTCTTCCTCTAGCATGCCCTCTCCTAGTAACCCACCCTCTTCCCTTTTGCTCTTGACGTTTCCCTGCGTATGCCTCTAGTGGATCTCCTCCTTCTGTATGTTGTTGGGATAGGTGGTAGTGCGTCATCCACTTCAGAGGATTTATCGCCAGAATCAGATCCACTTTATTCTAGGTGATCTAAGACCCTCGCAACAATATCTTCATCATTATTAGCAAATTCCTCGATTTTCGAGTTATTCCCATCTGCTAATATTTGTGAAATTTGGTCATCATTGAGAGGATTTCCTAAAAATAAAAACAACTCTAATTAAACGATTATACGTACAGAAAAATTATGCTTAAGTGCAAAAATGTATGGATATCGATTTAGTACGTATCATCTAACCTATACGATCGTGCGTCTTTGATTTTGAGTCACAATATACACATAAGTAAGCATGCTAGGTTCAAATTAAATATATATGAGTATAAAACAATACTTAAAGTAAGTAAATCATACAACAAAAAAATAGAAATTGCACTTACTTAATGAATAAACCAATACTTACTCGGGCGAATTTGAGCGCCACAAAACGCAGCCATCCTTCACAGTGGTAAGGGGCGATTGACAGGTTCAAACATGTTCGCAAGACGCCCGCGCGTATTTTCTCCAAGAAAAGGATAAGTCTCACAATCGATGGAGGCCGGTTGCGTCTCGAAAAGTCTTTTTGTGTACGCACCAGAATTTTTGAAAATCAAGTCTCAGTATCGTATGACGTCGATTGTAAAGGGGTAAGGCATCTGTCCTTTGAGAATTCGAGGCGCCTATCTTTAAGCTAGAAATATATGCCCTTTTACTTATTATTTAAAATAAATACAAAAAAAGACAATGATTGATCATTGTCTTCTAAATGTGTTTTTAGTGCTTCAATCAACATGATAACAATTGCTTTGCTGCATGAAAGCCATTGCTTCACAACTGCGTGATATAATATATATTTATTTTTAATTTAATTTATTTTTTTTATTTCATATATAAATCTATTTTTTACGCAGTTTTAGAGTCCGCTGCAAATCTATTCACTCATGAAGGCAGATAACATTGGACCTGTGTAACAGAATATTCAAAAGAATGGGTGGGGGGGGTCTTGGCGCATGTAGAATGTATTTAAAAACGTATTCCCAATTACTTTTTTTTAATTGGATTTTTAGAAAGTGGGACGTCTATCCCATTGGGGCATATCCCGGTTTTACCATTTGCATTCTTATATTAAAAAGAGTTTTTTTTTTATAACGTGTTCGTAATAAAATATAACTCGCCTTTATTCTAATACTACTCAACAGACACAAAATAATATAAGTACATGGAGATAATTAGTGAAAGTTCAATGGCTCTGTCGGACATTTTCGTAGGTCAAAGTATGACATTTACGTGTCCAGTGCTTAGTTGGGATGATGTGTTGTTTTGCAACTTATTATAAACTTTTTGTTGATTATTATATTAAATAAAAATATAATAATTTTTATTTAGTATCTATACTATACAATATATGTATTATACATTAAATTGTTTTATAATTATAAAAGGGGAGCACAATTGAATGAATTAAAGTTATTCATATTTATTTATACCTACATAAATGGGCAACGGAATGACGTAACACTAGGTTCCCTCTGCCTATCATGTTGTGTGCGGAATACAGGATGAAGATATTTTTTTTTTTACGTAAATAAAAATAGACAATACCTTATAATGTAATTTTAAAATATATAAATTAATGTCCAACAGGACTGACGAAAGTCATAAACTTTGTTATAAAATTCTGTTATTAATATACCTATTTTCCATATTCACTCTTGAGATTTTATAGTATATAATATATAAATCTATTGGTGACTAGGAATGCTATGTAAAATTCTATGATAAATGAATTACCTACTACTAACCTACTTCATTTTTAATACTGTAAAGTAAAGTAAATAAGAAACTTAAGAATCTAACGGAGTGTCTTAACACTAGGTTCCCTCTGCCTACCCTGCTGTGTGCGGGATACAGCGTGAAGCTGATTATTTTAAGAATCTATACTCCATGTTCTACTGTTTAGACATATTATAGAAGTTTTAATTGGATAATGGACTCAACCTACATCGGTCGAATCACAGAAGAGAAATAAAAAACATTTTGAATAAAAAACAAGAAAAGAATAAAGCTTTCTTCTTAATTGTTTAACATGACGTAAATTTATTTTCTCAAAAAAAAGATTTTAATCAACGTTCATTTGATTATTTGTATGTAATTCAGAACTACAGCTTAATATAATATTATTAGCTTCACGCTGTATCCCGCACACATCAGGGTAGGCAGAGGGAACCTAGTGTTAAGACACTCCGTTCCCACTTTCTGCCGAATTCTGGAGGCATTGCGTGTTGAGTGGCAGAACTCAACGCCGCGCCTAACCTCGACACCAGAGAGAAGAAATGGAAATATAAATTTAAGTAAATATTTCATCTCCTCGAGTGGGGATTGAACCCACAACCAGTCGATTTGGCAGTCACACCTCGTGCCTGCTGCGCCACGACCGGCCTTAATATAATATAATTAACATAAAAGCAATAATACTAATATAATTATTATAATGTTTCGTTTTGTAATTACTACAGTATAGATTGTATAATTATAAACTATTACGGTCTTCGATTTAATTAATACAATATGACCTCAGATACGAAAAGCTCCAAGTAATCGTTAATCATAAAAAAATATAATAAGCATTCAATATAGCCTATAAATATAACTGTATCTATCTAGGTAATGTTATAGAATATATTCATATCAACTACAAACGACTGGTTGTGGGTTCGATCCCCACTCATGGAAATGAAATATTTATTTAATCTGTCGTATCAAGGCAAAGCGCAGTGTTGAGTTCCGCCTCTCAAAACACAATACCTCCAGAATTCTGTGGAAAATGGGGAGCGGAGTGTCTTCTTACCCTGCTGTGTGCGGGATACAGGGTGAAGTTGATGTTAATTTTAACTACGAACATCAAATATACAGTAATAAAATATAACATTAACAAAAATTAGAGGCCAGTCGTGACACAGTGGCGCAAAGTGTGACTGTAAAACCGACTGGTTGTGGGTTCGATCCCCACTCGAGGAGATGAAATATTTACTTAAATTTATATTTTCATTTCTTCGCTCTGGTGTCGAGGCAAAGCGGCGTTGAGTCCTGCCACTCGACACGCAATGCCTCCAAGTCAGCAGAAAATGGGGAACGGAGTGTCTTATTAACACTAGGTTCCCTCTGCCTACCCTGCTGTGTGCGGGATACATATTAAATTAACAACTATTAAATATCATTAAATTAACAAATACACAAATATTATCATTTAAATGAAAACCGTGCAATTATATATATATTCGCTTTTTTCTACAATAAAGTATGAATGATAAGTTTTTAAAGCGTCACTTTAACTATAAAAGGCCGGCACTAAAGAGGCAACATCTTTTGTACTCCAATGTCTAGTAATTTTTTTTCAACAAACCAAGCGTACTTTTTTTTAAAAGACGTCGAGGCACTTAAGAAAATATTTCCTTAAGTGAAAATGCAAGCAGATCAGACGTTGTTACTAAATAAATATTTAGCTTTTCTCTTATAACTGTAAACAAGATAAGACATTTTCTTTCTTGGCAAATACAGTTATTACACTCTACTGCAGCATTTTCCTGATATAGAATAAGATTTTTCTTTGCAAACATTATATTATTGTTTTCTATGTTTACAGAAACAACAATAAGACTTTTAATTTCTTTTAATCTTTATATTGTTAAAAAAAATTAAAAAAAATTAAAACCGGACAAGCGCAAGTCGGGCTCGCCTACCGAGGGTTCCGTAAAAAATTGGAGATCTTAAGCTTTTTCTAAAAATCAAGCTTAGCCAAAGTTCTTTTATCTGATACTTCACATGAACTAGCGGTTTCAATATCAAATTTTGCCCAGATTTAACCAGATATGTATAATTTTCAGATTTTTTCTTGAACGACTACTATCTGTAAATGTTAGCTGCCAAATTTCATATTTCTATCGAAAGTACCCTATTAATTTTGATTCCCTTTATAGTATCTGTCTTGACAGACAGACAGACAAATATACAGACAGATGGACGGACAGCAAAGTGATCTTATCTTATGAGGTTTCCTTTTTTTTCTTAAAAGGTACGGAACCCTAAAAATGACATCCAGGACAGCTCAACCGATTTTAATGGAACTATAACTAAAAGATAGAGGGGATTTTGGGGCAACATATAGTCTACCTTTCATCTAAGAATTCCCGCGGGATCGGAGTACACAAGGCAAAATGCGCGTCTGCCGTGCGCGCTAGCCTACCGCCTACCTAGAGAGATATGAAATAACAAAACGTTTTTCTAGAAGTTATGTAAAATCCCAAAAGCTTTCAAATACGATTTATTAAGTATTAACAATATAGATAACCATACAAAAATAATTGAACAATTTTCCCTAAATATACTTAAATAATATTTAATCAATATTCGTATTATTCAAAAAATAAAAATATTAAGAAAAAAATAAATATGCACTTATATTACATATGTACATGTTGATGTGAATTTTAGAAGGAACATTAAAATTTTAAAAAATCGTAGTTGGGATCATATTTGCAGTAAATAATCTTCTGCGCAAATGGTTGTTCACTTATCTATACTTTATGTATAAGCACATAGATAATTTATAAATCACTACACTTTTTGTTATGGAGTGCTTTAACACTGGATTCCCTCTGCCCTGTGGGATACAGCGCGAAGCTGATATATTTATTTTATACTTTTAATTTTATAATTAAGTATATTTATTATCATACTCATTTCTTCTGTTACAAAACAAGAGAAAAAAAACACAAAGGTTTGAAAAATGTTTATTTATATTCTATTTTTATCTGTAAGCCTAAGTTTTATCCAGGGACTTACGGAACATAAAACTAACACTACTATCACGCAACATTACACACAAAATGAGTCCGTCCGTTCACGTTATGATATCACTCGCACACTACACATTACCATAATGTCCAAATTTCTTGAAAATAAATATACCGAGCTTACTGTTGGAGGCCTCTCTACCTCTCTGGGGCAAATAACTATTTGAATAACAAAAGCTATTTCTTTTATGATGTTTCGAATTTGGAAATTTACTTACGATGGGTTGGGATGGGAAATCAGAAGGTTGTGGTTGGCCAGTGTGACTGACCCACTGAGGACATCGAACTCGGAAGCATCACGTTTTACGGATATGGCGGACCAACGCTGTTCCATTGTGCCACGATAGCAAATTTATAAAGAAAAAGCATTACTAGATAACTACGAAATATTTTATCAAACAAAAGCTAAGATGGAGTGGTATAAATATAAAATTCAGTCTGTGGAGAACACAATATACAGATTTATTCTGTCTATAAATAGCTTGTATTTTGAAACTGATTACTTAATGTTTATATTTATTTATGTTTTGTTTTTATATAAAATTGTAAAAAAATTACAATTAGTCACCAGGCTAGGAGTTTAGTTTGAAAAAAAAGATACTATATTCATGTTTCATATTTAAGAAGTATGTTTTTCTTTTATTAAACAAAATTGAATTATTAGATAGAGGTTTTTTTTTATACTTTAAGATAGTATAAAATGTTTCAAAAATATTAAATATTTCATTTCCTCGAGTAGGAATCGAACCCATAACCTGTCGCGTGTTCTAACTATGTCTTATAAAATTTTATATCATAGAGTGAATAAAATAATATCCAGGCAACAAAGAAACCTAACCCCTTTTATCTTTATGCATATTGGTAGTACACGATGTTGCTTAGCTTGCGGTTGCTGGCTAAATAGCCAATATTTACGCATTTTTAACTTGAACAATACTATAGTGAAAGCTTCTATATCACCTAACGTAGATTTATGCATATGATATCAAAGTCTTATTATAATAATTTAATATACTAAAAAGTAAAAATCTATAAACACCTACCAAACTTTATTTCAAATATATTATATAAATAATTGTCAATTGTATCTTTCTAGCGACACAGTCTTAATAATATATTTTTAAAAACAAAATAAATAAATAAANTTTCCTCCATCTTTACAAATCCCAGTAATCTGGATCAAACGGGTAAACGTGTCATGCTCTTGTATTATATATTCTGAGCTGTACTCGCTATATAAACGTGCTTACCGAAAATCTAATCTTTCCCGACCAACCTTTACGTCACTTAAAATATATTTATTTCTATCATCAATAAATAATAACAAAAACATATCTATAGAGAAAAAATATGGAATTACAATATTTCACCTTCAAATATTTATTATTTCATTTTAGAAAAACGGAAGGGTTATTGTTCTAAAATATTGTTAAAATTTTAACTTTTCGATACTTTCTACTTTTTTAAAAGAAAAGAAAAATAGTAGTGAAAATGAGGCTAGTCGTGGCGCAGGGGCACGAAGTGTGACTGTAAAACCGACTGGTTGTGGGTTCGATACCCACTCGATGAAACGATGAAATATATACTTAAATTTATATTTCCATTTCTTCGCTCTGGTGTGGAGGACAAGCGCGGCGTTGAGTTCTGCCACTCAACACGCAATGCCTCCAAAATTCGGCAGAAAATGAGGAACGGTGTGTCTTAACACTAGGTTCCCTCTGCCTACCCTACAGTGTGCGGGATACAGCGTGAAGCTGATTTAATTTATTTTATTTTAGAAAAATAGTAACTAAACTATTTTAAAACGTAAGCATAAAGATATGTAAACTCGTGAAGTGACCTTTGGAAGGGCTCTTCTAGCCCTTCAAACACCATAACATTTAATTGACATCAATGAGGGGACCCTACTAACCCTCGTCAACGCTAGCTATTTAGTGAACTTTACTGATAGACCGAGATCAATGTTCATTTCACACTTCACAAAAACTACAAGTTAATTAAGAAAAACGCTAGAACAAGAAGGCATGGTCGAAAAAAATATATAAATATACGCAGAGCGAGAATCGGACTCACAATCGTCATGGAGCAGTTGAGATGCATGTCTGACTTCCCAACAGCGCTGTGCTAATGTTAAAGTTGTAAAATTATTTGATAAACAATTATGACATAAACAGTTTCCAAGACTTCAAAATTTACTAAAATACTAATTCATATAATCTGCTGATATTTCATTTCATTTGACCACCAGACTAGACTTTATCTACTATTTATATAGCCAACACATATCTATGGACAGCCCCACGACAGTACCAAAAAGGTATAACATTATTTATCAATTATGCATTCAAGTTACGTTCTCAAAATCCAATGTTATATAAACAAGGTGACAGCTTTTCGGCTAAAGTCTTTTGAATATCGTGATAACGAACCAGCTTGTTATAGGTTTTTGATTTTCAACTGCAGTAACAGCTGTGCTGGAGAAAATTGACCTAGATTCAACATTTTGTAAGTAAATAAAGTAACTTACTTGTTTAACCGTAACAAAGTCCTCTGACCTCTTTTAGTATTTAAGCAGTAAATTGTTTAGGGAACACTTAAACCAAAATTACTATTTCAAACGTATTCCTACATAATGGAAGTAAAAAAGAATAGAACTTCTTTTGTATTAAAATTTTTCTGTCATATTTAATCTTAAAAGATTACACGTCTTAATTCCCATCACAACCTTGTCAGCGACTGATCATGTTGTCTAAACAAAGCAATAAAGTTTAATAAACGAAATATATGGAATATTTCAATGACAATATCCTTGAATTTTTTTCATAGATTACAGCCTGACCTTTCAATTATTGGTATAAAGAAGATACTAAAAATATACGCGTTACTTAGCTCTTTCATTCCGATCTTATTCCGATAGTTATTTAAATCATATTTTTAAATCTCGTCGATTGCTTTTCCATAGCTATTGCCATAATACAATTGATATTTCCATGTTTTTGTTTTTTATTTTATAATAATGATGTGTAAAACGAAATTTTAATATTTTCTTAACATATTTAGTCCAGGCCAGTCGCAGCGCAGGGGCACAAAGGGGTAAAACCGACTGGTTGTGGGTTCGATCCCCACTCGATGAGATGAAATATTTACTTAAATTTATATTTCCATTTCTTCGCTCTGGTGTCGAGGACAAGCGTGGCGTTGAATTCTGCCACTCAACACACAATGCCTCCAGAATTCGGCAGAAAGTGGGGAATGGCGTGTCTTAGCTTGGTTTCCTCTGCCTACCCCGCAGTGTGCGGGATACAGCGTGAAGCTGATTTTGATATTTAGTGGTCGGAGCTCAATATTTTCATAAGGCAATTGCGTAAGTCGGCCTCCCCAATTGGACTCAAAACTTGAGCAATTCATTCTATCTCGTTGTTAAGCCTTGAGAATAAAACGCTTTCAACAAACTTTTGTCGTAAACCAAGAAGTTCGTTTTAATAGACATTAGTTACTGTTATCAAAATATAAAGGAAATAAAACTTTATACCTAAAATGTATTTATTCTTTTTAGGGTTCTGTATTTCGAAAGGTAAAAACAGAACCTTTTAGTAGTAGAATATTTGCCTATTTTACCTACTAATATCGAAAAAAACTTTAAGTTGTAGTAAATATTTTTGCTAGTTACGTACCTCCATGGATATATTTGTATGTGTAATGAATACGTGTATCAGAAATCACAATATATTCACTTGTTCACTTACCGAACCAAAGTTATCTTTCTAGTTATTTAGTTTTCTTTCTTTTCTTTTTTTCCATTACATAGAGAATAAATATATTATACAACCACGAGAAATATGGAATACTTTATTTACTACAAAAATATAGGTCAGTCGTGGCATTTATTCGCTCTGGGAATGAAGTCAAGCGTGGCGTTGAACTCCAATCAATCAATCACGAAATGCCTCCAGTATTCAGAGCAAAGTGTTAGCAACACTAGGTTCCCAGGTTTCCTCTGCCTATTCTGCTATCCGGGATACAGCGTGAAGCTAAAGAAAGAGGAAATATTTAATTTTACAACTAGCGGCCTGCACGCTGCTTTGCTCGCTTGAATTACATGATTATTCATTTAAGAAATAGAGATATTACAGCCTTAACTATTAATTAATTGATTTAATTCAGATAAGTATTCACGATATTCTTTGTAAAATATTAGCTCTTGTACAGTTTTTAAATTAGTTCCATATATTATTAGTAAAATATATAATTGGTTAATATGTAGGTATTACAGAGTACACATAGAAAGCATGTTTTTAGACATTTTTATATAATCTATAAAAAAAAAACAACATTTTCTATCAAGTTCCGGTCGTACTCATGAACCGAGAGTTCCATACCAGTTTCATGAATGGAGACACGAGTACACTACACTTATTAAAGTTATCATTTTGTATCAAATTAAGTACGGATAAAAAATTGTACCTAATGGATTTTTTTCTGCAACACAAATACAATAAATTGTCAATTTTTGGAAAATAATTTCGTAATTCTATATCAACGGGAAGTGCCCTATAGTTTTGATAGCGACGACGAAATGCGACAAATAACGAAGCATAAACCCTCGTATCATTTGATTGTGATGATTTACGCCCAATATTAATAATCTATCTCCAACGTCAATCTTCGATTGTTCCATACATCTATCCAATCTAGAGATTGGATAGATGTATAGAACAATCTAAGATTGACGTTGGAGATAGATTATTAATATTGGGCGTTAGAAGATCGATTTTTTTGTGCTCTAAGGGAATATAGACTTGAACATTGAGATATCTAACCTTTAAGCGATCTTGTAAAAAATAGTCTTAACAGACGGACAGATACCCGAACAACAAAGTTGTCTTATAAGAATTTGAAGGTATGTACCCTAAAATACCCTTGGCACATACATACATGCAACATACAGGTGCAATAGTGCAATGTCGGTACGTGTCGCTTGTAAGTTATGAAATAATACTGCGGGATATTTATATACACAGTGTCAGAGCATATTTTTCTTGAGACACAACTTTTAGAGGTTACTCCCAAAAGTTTTTTTTTTACGTTTTCTAAAAAATATTAATCAGACAAATGAACAAATGAACGAACGGACCGAAGAACCTATTCAAAGAAATATCAAGTAAAAATATAGAATATTTCTTTGAATATTAAGTCATTCTTTATCTAAAATCTTTATCTGAATATCTTTGAAATTCAATTTTGTATACTTTGTAGTTAGTACTATGAGCAATTGTACTTTAAAAATACATAAACAGTCAAATAATTAAGATGTTTCTAAAGTCATTCTTTTGCCCAGAATATTACCAGCGTGATCCTGAAAACGATGCTTTATGCACACCGCCATCTATTTAAGGCTTAAAGTTAAGCTGTAACTGTTCGAACAGTTAAAACATGCTGTTTTTATGTTAAATTTCACCTAACATAAAATTATATTAACCGAAAACGATGTTGTGCTAAAGTATTAAAGTGATTAATATTCTTCCCGACGAAATTAATGTTTAACCCAACAGTATGTTTTATGCGTTTCAAGATTCGTTAGTACCTTCTGTTTGTATAATAGATAGCGTTACATGTGTCTATTTCTACTATCTCAAATATAAACTTCTTGAAAATTTAATTCCATATATCTTTTGATAGATTGAAGCGATTACAATGACATAAAAACTAAAACATACTCTGAGTTACCTGCAATTTTTGTGTATAAAAGTTGCTTAAATTTATTGTGTTCTATACATTTTATTATAATAACGATTTTTCTAAAGATTTATTATAAGTATAGATTAAATTTGAACTATGTTTCTTTATATTAATATTATATCAGAAATTAAATATAATTAACATTTTAAGTGACTTTCAAAAACTCTTTTTTTTGTTTTTTTTTTTTAATTTAACATGTCGTCTTATTTTACAAACACAAAATTTACATACTCAATAATTCATATTATCATGTTATACTTATCAAAGTATTGCATAGGTAAATCGATGTATATGTCTATTTTAATATAATGAATGACCTTCGTGTCTACCAGTTGACCAATCTTTGTAAGTGAAGTTTTTAATTTTTTATTACTTATTGAAAATTAATTTTATAAAACACCATATATAGTTCACATTATTATATATTAAATAATACTAAAGTTCAATAAAGTTTATTATAACATCATTAAATAAGTCCAAATATATTTTACAAATAAAACTTCAAATAATTATTATGGGGTATGTGAAATCTAATTTTATATTATAAAGCTCGACATTCATATAGAATTCCGGCGGAAAATAGTGAACGGAGTGTCCTGGGAACCTAGTGTCAAGACACCCCGTTCCCCACTTTCTGCCGAATTCTGAAGGCATTGCGTGTTGAATGGCAGAACTCAACGCCGCGCTTGTCCTCGACACCAGAGCGAAGAAATGGAAATATAAAGTTAAGTAAATATTTCATCTGCTCGAGTGGGGATCGAATCCACAACCAGTCGGTTTTACAGTCACACTTTGTTCCCCTGGTGATAAAAATAAGCACTTGTTAATATTGCATTTCTTTTTTTATTAAATAATATAAATGTCTCTTACACAAACAAAAACCTTAATCTTTTTACATATAGTATAAGAAATTATAAACTCCTAGAGTTCGTTGCGCAAAATATTAAATAAGCGTGAATTTTCCTTAGCCCCAGTACAAAAGCCATCTCTGAAAGTTCATTCCGTTGTAGGCGCATATCCTTCATATTTACACATAATAATTGAAGCGTAACCTTTTGCTCACAATTTTCTTTGCGATATTGACGTTGTTATTATAGTACGTGACGAATACAGATTTTCTTAAATCGTAAAGATTGATTCTCTTTTCTTTATATCCAAAAATATGTATGAATTTTTCATGAGACCAGTCGTGGCGCAGGGGCGCAGAGTGTGTTTTTAAACATGACTGGTTGTGGGTTCAATTCCCATGCGAGGATATTAAATATTTAATATTTCCATTGCTTCGCTCTGCTTTCAAGGCAAAGCGCGGCATAGAGTTCCGAAGTCAACACAAAACAACAACAAAAAATATATTGTTTATATTCCATAGACTTTAATTTATATTTATATACATACAATGAAAATAAAGTATTTTTTACTTCTAAATTGATTCAGAATTCAATTACATTTATATTTTAAATATTATTTTTACTTGCTATCCAACTGAACCCAACCATAAGTTACTGTTCGTTAGTATTCTAACGGCGAAGTGAAGAATTGATTGATTTTATGGGAAACTACACATATGTTCGTAATGCCTGACCTAGGCTACCAAGTATATACTAGCCTTTTCAAATGAATTATAAAGCAGTTAGAAGAATCCGTATTAGAAATTGAAACTTTTCTTTCCTTTGCACACAGCACTATATTCATTATTCTCTTACATGATTGGCACATAAAATGGACATTATCTATGCTATAAAATAGTAAAAAAAAAAATGTGTCTGTGCATTAAATATATTTGAAAAAAAAAAATATGTAGGGAGATGTAAACACAATAATAAACACTAACTGAAATCTATGATTTAAAAATGTTTGTCTGTGTATTTGTCATACATTTTGGTAATACTGGGTGGGTTTGAATGACTGGCCTGGGTAAGAATTACGCCATATTTGATTTTGAAAGCCGTCACACCCAATGTAAAATGATAGTGGTCCAGCTGAACTATCAGAAATAACAACATATACTTTCTACTTCGAAATTCCCACGGGAATAACCGCGGATATCTAGGTACTAGATAGATACATAAAATAACTAAACATGTTTCTATTAAATACGACAATATTGGCAAACAAATTCAAATATAAAAAAATAACAATTTATTTAATGTATAACAGTATATATAACTATACTAAAATAATCAACTATTTTCACTAAATAGAGTTATAAGAAGGAAGCGGGCGGGGACGGGGGTATAAATATGTAACTAGGTAATTATTCGATGTAAACACAAGTACAAAAATATTGAAAATATTGTACAATTTGGCTACTATAAGGCCTACACAAAACGTAAAGCAAATATTTTAAAGAGGCATAACAAAAGAATTGTCGCTGAACCGTAATTTAACGTGTGAAATAACTAAAATTTCACAAATTTTACTCTTTAAAAGCTGTCGGCCTAATTTAACACTCCGCGCAGCTCGCCTGAGTTATTATTTTCATATTCTGCGTGTCGCAAACTCGAAATTTGGGTAAATTTTCAAACTTTATTTCAAAGGGGAGGTGTCGGCAAGTGCCTATGCAATTAGCACGTAAAGCGATTAAAAAAAACAAATATTTCAATTTAAATTGTTTGATATTTTTAACTATAAAGTATTTAAGTTACCTACGATCAACTTTTTAATGTATTTGAGTTTTAGATATGTATGTAGATAAGTGCGCCACGACTGGCCTAGTCGTGGCGCAGGGGCACAAAGTGTGCCTGTAAATCGACTGGTTGTGGGTTTGATCCCCACTCGAGGAGATGAAATATTTATTTACATTTACATTTTCATTTCTTCGCTCTGGTGTCGAGGGGAAAGCGCGGCGTTGAGTCCCGCCAATCTACACGCAATGCCTCCAGAAATTGGAGGAAAGTGGGGAACGGAGTGTCTTAACACTAGGTTCCCTCTGCCTACCCTGCTGTGTGCGGGATACAGCGTGAAGCTGAAAAAAAATGTATATAAGATAAACAAATATATTAACTTTACACTTGTATTTGTTTCACTTACGAGCTAAATATATACCTAATAGATAAACACATGTGTCGTGATCATCTTATTAAATACTAGAATTGACATTTGCGAAGGCTTTGCTGGACCAAACCAGTTTCGCAAACTACGAAACGTATCTAGCCTTACTAGCTTCACGCAACCCACACATAGTAGAAACATAGACACACCGGCTCCATCAAGGCAATTCAGTTCCCGAATTATCGCCGAATTCTGGTGGCAATTTATGTTAAGTGGCGCAATTCAACGCCGCGCTTTTCTTCTTTACCAGAACGAGGAAAAAAAATATTAAAATTTTCATTTCCTCGTGCGGAAATCGAACCTACAACCTATCGCGTTTACAGTCTCAATAAGTATTAATATATTAAATTAATTAAATTTGGCTCGTACAATATATATTATCTATATATAAATATTTTAGTAAGGCCAAACAGCTACTTACTACACGTAAAACACAATATCCAAGCATATTATAGATGTATTGATAGTTATTCTGATGTGAAGTAGCTCATTCTGTCCTGGGACGTCAGTCTATTTCTGTTCTAATCGTTGAGTGATCTTCAATCTAACTAGAAGCAAATGGCATATTTATTGTTAAACAGCCAATTTATAAATATCTTTGACTATACACTAAGCTGAGAACAAATACTCTATAGTACACTACAGAATTAGTGCCATCGTGTTAAGAGCTCTTCAAAAAATAGATAAGAGACTCGATTAAGTTCTCGTCTCGATCTCGAGACGAAAAATTCATTAAACCGTTGCATATTTCATTAAGGTTCCGTACTAATATTTTATGTCCCGTTATCACGGCGCCTCCCCCTATATAATATATACTATATAAATATAATTAATATATAATAAATATTCTTATATAAATATATACGAGGTCGACGTGTCGTGACGGTTCTAAGTTCGATTATTTTTAATTTCCTCGCTCTGATAAAAATTCTGTTACGCGCCCACAGAGTGTTCCGTACACATTTATATATTACATAAATAAATGAAAAATAAATATTGATAATGTGAGATCACTATTCTTGCCATATTAAATAGATCCACGGGAAGTACCCTATAGGTTTTGATTACGCGGCGAATTTCATACAAAATGCAGTAATAACTTCACTAAAGTTTTGATTGCGTTGACTTTTTTTATTGTTGAAGATTGATTATTTGTGTGCCCCAAGGTGAGAGAGTTTCATGATATCTATTTAGCTGTATTTGACATCTATTTAGCTCGACACCTCCACGCGATCGAGATTAATAGTCTTGACAGATGGACCGATGGTGACGACAAAATGATCCTATAAAGGTTTCATTTTTTCGTTTTGTGGTACGGAACCCTAAAAGAACAAGAGAGCGAGTAAAAACATATTAAATTTTACGAAACTGTAAGTTAATATGAATAAAAAATAAATCTAACGTTATAACAAAGGATTCATGGTGGTAACATGCTGAACTTCTCCTAGACGATCTTAAAAAAGAATACACAGCCCGTTTAGGGACAAGAGGAGCCCACTCGCATGGATCCAACCTTCAGGTATATTTATCTGGCTTACTCTAATAAGCTTATTTTTATTACATTATCTATGTGCAACCCTACTTGACCCACCTAAGCATGGCGTAAGTTGCAAGTCGGAATCCTTATAGAACTTGCCTTGTCATCGCTTTATCTTATGTTCGTGGAAAACGAAACATTTTCTCTTCTAATTTAATTATTTGAGCCAAGTTTAAGGTAACCTCCATTTATAAGACATAATATTTGATTTTATAATAAATTTACAAAAAAAATATGCAGCGTTTAGGTTGTCAACACCTGTCTGCAAATTTACAATTTTTATACCCGGAAACCCATTTTGCAAAACCGGCGTAGCCTTGATGAATAATCAATAGTTGCCTGGATTTTGATTATACTATAATAGGGACGAAAATGGCGGTAACTCTTTAATATAAGACTAAGAAGGACAGTTCTTACAGACCTAATAGGCCTCCCAGCCCGGTGACGCTGTCAAGACCAGCCCAGGGCAACAGCAATAAAGTCCATTCGAATAAATAAAATACAGACCTAAGAACCATAAAAACTATTAACATTGTGCATCTATGTCAGTCAGGCATTGACAATATATTAATAAGTAATTTCAGTTTTATTTTATTTTGTTTTCCTTATTTATATTTTAAATTATAGTATTTATTATCTTTTTTATTGAATAGTCTTTGTTTATTTAGCAAATATCTATGTATATAACAAAAGTGCGGCAGCTACCCAGGATTTACCCGTAAATGTCTACATCTGCGAGATTTGACGTACGAATCCGATATCTATACCACAAGAATGTTCTTTTTTATGGTAATTTTGAATTAAATTGTTAAGAAAAAAAAATATATCTTATTTTTATTTAGTATGAATTATTAACATTTAGTACCAATTATTGTTCTCTTAAGGAGGAAGCAAAAACAAATTATTTTAAATTGTAGATTATAAAAAATATTATGTTAAGATTTGTTAATTAACTAAAATTAACTAAATTTAACACTACCCAGGACAAAATTTCAACCAGTTTTATTCCAGTTACAGTGTCACTCAAAGATACCGACTAAGTGCAATGTCATGTAACAACACTTTATAGTTGCGTTCATCTTATTTTATTATTTCCATATAGGTCATTTAATATTCGTAAAGTAGTACTTATTTGTAACTTTACTTTACTAAAATCAGTTTTTTATATTTTGATGTTTAATTTGATTTTTTTTGTGTATATTAATTAAGACACGTCTCGCTGCTCAAGGAAAATACTGTTAAACTTTACCAATAATATTTTAATACAAATTTTTTTCTGGTCAACATTGTATGTTTTTTATGTAATATTATTTTTTTCTAAATTAACTAATACTAATGTAATACATCGAGGCTAATACACAATAAAGAATCAGTACGTAGTATAATAGTAAACATGTTTAAATTTCTTAACTCCTCTAGGAAGTTTCCTATACACGTTCCAGTGGATTCCCCGACTTCATTACATTGAGCCGGCCTCAGGGGAACCATATCTAGCAACTGGTGAGAGAATTTAGAGTGAATTGTTGCATATTCTATATACAACGTAGGTATTTTGTGAACACGATGTTACATACGTAAGGTACTTCAAATATATATTTACCCATCGATATATTTACTTGGGGCCAATCGTGGCGCAGTGACACAAATTGTGCCTGTAAACGCGACTGGTCGTGGGTTCGATCTCCGCTCGAGGAAATTAAATATTTATTTCAATTTATATTTCCATTACTTCGCTCTGGTGTCGAGGCAAAGCGCGGCGCTGAGTTCCGCCACTCAACACGCAATGCCTCCAGAATTAGGCGGAAAATGGAGAACGGAGTGTCTTAACACTCGTAGCGTAGAGGCACAAGTATATGACTGTAAACACAGGTTGTGGGTATGATTCCCACTCGAGGGTATAAAATATTTAATTTTTATTTTTTCTCTCTGATATCGAGGCAAAATGGCGTCTAGATCTGCCATTCAACAAGAAATACCACCAAGATTCTGCGGAAAGTGGAGAGTGGAGTGTTTTAACACAAGGTTTCTTCTGTCTACCCTGTCGACATGCGAGATACAGTGTGAAGCTAAAACAAAATTATACAAAAGTAGTTATTAAGAAAATCTAAGTATAGAATAACACTTTAAAAATGTTTAAAAATATCTACAAAAGTAACTGTTGAACTTTTTTTGGAAACATCCATCATAAACACAAGAAAATTGATAAACGTAACTGTGAAAAATTATTTACGATGACATTAAACTATAATTTCAAACGTGAAATCATGATAAAACTGTATAGTAATAAAACATCACTCTTTTTCTAAATAGTTTTATACGTTTTTTAACATTGGTAAGAACGATAAACAGTATTCTACAGCTGAAGGACCAATAGAACCAACATTGCTTTGATATTAATGTTATTTAAATTTTATATTAATCATAGGTGTTTTTTAGATCTAAAGTGTATAATTACGAGTACATATCTAGTATCTTTACTAATGTTATTTCATTCTAGTTTAACACACAGTAGTAGTACAGTTAAAAAGCAAATAACAAAACAAATACTGACGTATTTTAAATGAAACTATTTTAACCGGATTAATCGCGTATATTTTGTATTATACATTTTTACGGGTAGACACCCGGTAGTCTACCCGTGACCACGGACTAATGCAAAGTTTTCGAAACGTCGGGATTCCAAAAATGTATAATACAAAATATACGCGATTAATCCGGTTAAAATAGTTTCATTTAAAATGTGTAATAATCGTGAAAATCAAAGAACTTATTAAATACTGACGTAATTCATTATGAATCGAAAATGTTGTAGCATAACACTCATTTTACTACTTTTTCTTTATCAGAAAAGAGAAAATAAGCAAAGATATTTTTTTTTTAATCGAAAGCTATTGGTGGCTGAAGCGAATGCTTTATCACTATTTTTTAGTATATAGTTTTTTCATAATTTTTTAATAGATTTTGAATACGTTTATACAATGTACAACATAGCAACTTACTATTTTAGTATTTTTAGAAGTTAAATCTTAACATTTGAAACAAATTGCTTTGCTACAGTTCCAGTAACGTGAAATGAATATTCAATGTGAACACATACTGCATGCAGAAATGTAGAATGATAAATATACCAACTCTCGATACTGTATGTTTAGTGACGACTTGCGTAAAATGTAGATGAACATTTTAAGATCAAAAGTCATGTATTCTTATTACGATATTAAACAAAGTCGTTTGTTTGTTGGTCATAGCGATCTTAAAGGCGAAATTTGTTTGTATAGATACACGTATATATCGTTTATCTTAATATAAGATTAAGAGAAATATTTCTAAAATTTTTCTAACTTAAATTTCTTCTCTTTTAACATTCTTACTCCTCAGATTTTGGATCTTAGAAAATTATTATGAATCTCCATCTTATCCCAGATAAGTAGATATTATTTTTCAATAATACGTTTTTAAAAAAATGTGTATAACATTAAATATTTATTATCAAAACGGAAAAATATTATATATAATTTATTTAATATTTACGTCATTTGATCACAAAGTATTTATGAAGTGAGAACAGCAAACAGTGCCTACTTGCCTGCGAATGATGGAAATTCACAGATGCTTAATGAAAGCAAAAATATGACTTGAAAAGCGTGAAGCGAGCCAAGTAGCTCTCATTAGACAAATTGCAAGAACTGTCGACCAAATTTTCTGGTGTTCTTAACAAAATTATTTTGTTACATTATTTATTATTTTGCAAATTGTTGTTATTTTTATTTGTTTTTTTTAATAATAATAATAATAAAAAAAGAATTGCCGTTTATACTTTTTTATTATTATAATCTAGATGATATTGGCAAGGTAAATTTTGTTGAATTTATATACCTAAAATCCGTAAAATAAAAACCAGAACACAATTTAATAAATATTCAAGAAAAAATAAAAAATAATCTGACTGTAAACGTGATGGATGTGGGTTCGATTGCTCACTTGAGGTAATTATGTTTCTTATCTCGCTCTGACAAAACAAAGTGTCGCGTTGAATACCGCCAATTAAAACGCAGTGTCTCGAATTCTAGTGAAAAATGGAGAAAAAAGTCAGAATTGATATAGGTTCCCTAAATCAATCCTGTTGGCTATTGTATGTGGTAAGCTTAGAAAAAACCTACAAATTTTCTATAAAGATGGTTGTCTTAATATATATTCTTAAATAACATATATATTACATTAAACAATTAACTTCACGCTGTGTCCCGCACACAGCAGTGTAGGCAAAGGGAACCTAGTGTTAAGTCACTTCGTTCCCCACTTTCTGGAGGCATTGTCGTGTTGAGTGGCAGAACTATGCGCTTTCCTTCGAAATGGAAATTAAAAATTTAAACAAATATTATATTTTCTTTACACCAGTAGGAATCGAACCCACAACCAGTCGCGTTTAGATTCACACTTTGTGCCCCTGCGCCACGACTGTCCTCAATATTATACAACATAAATAACATATATAAAATTATATAAAGTGAATTTAAAAATAATTTGATGTGGCTTAAGGTCGGCGCTCTTTTTACTCTAACAATGCGGGGTAATTAGAATATGGGTAAAACCTAAACCTACAGAAAATGTATATAAATACTACTGACTGTTCTCCCACAAAAAAACACTACATTGAGTTAGTAGCATTACCACATACAACATAATAAACAAGCTGTATGATCATTATCTGAATTATTAAACTTCTGATCTAAATTAGAGTAAATTGTTTTATTGTATGTAACGGCGGCGATACTATTGAAGTTAGAAATATCTTAAATGACTCTATAGAGTATACCTAGTAGTACTCATCACGTTCGATACGTTAGTATTATTTATGGCTTAATACATTGTCTTATGACGCCGTGAGAAACGTGAAAAGAATTCTAAATGCTACATTCAAAATATAAATAACATAAATTAAACTCAACATTTTTAATTAAAGTAAAGTATACTTTCAAATACCAATCAACTATCGCATTGTGGGTTCGATCTCCAATCGAGGAAATGAAATATTTATTTAAATGTATATTTCCATTTCTTCCCTTGCCTTGAGTTGCCCTCTGCCTACACTGCTGTGTGCGGGATACAGCGTGAAGCCAATTTTAATTAAATTTAATTTTTAACTATCACATTTAGGGCTGGTAATTTATTTTCAAAACTGTATTATATATTACAAAATATTTATGGCTATATATTGATGCTTACGACATTTTGATAATACATGTGTAATATTGTATACCAATCGATACTTACATAACGATCTTAACAATTGACAACTATTTTCATTGCGCCATTTAACATGCAATATTTTGAAAATTGGACAGAATGTAAAGAACGGAGTGTCTTATCACTAGATTCCCTCTGCCTTTACCCTACTATCCAAGAAAAAGCGTAAAGCTGATTTTGATTTTATTTCCATATATGTATTAGTACAAAAAATGGCTAACACTGTAGACAACAATAATGCAGGTTAAGCTACCCAAACTCTACAAATATACTTTACAGATGAATGAGACTCTGAAATCTGAAAAAACTATTTTAATATTATTATTTTTCTATTTGCGGCGTTGAGTTCTGCCACTCAACACGCAATGCCTCCAGAATTCGGCAGAAAGTGGGGAACGGAGTGTCCTAACACTAGCTTCCCTCTGCCTATCCTGCTGTGTGCGGGATACAGCGTGAAGCTGATTTTTTTTTTAATTTTCTATTTTATATTAATTAAATGAAACTACAAGTTAGTTCGTTATTTCTTAAGTGCTATAGAAGTCATAGTCAACAAATATTTACCCGCAAATTGTTTGTCGCTTAAAAGTGCTCTTATTCACACGAACTCAATTAAATTTCACCCAATTGTGAGTCTTCTGTTTCATAGGAAGGAAAAACATTCCTATGTTGTGGGCAATAGTTGGCACAGTTCCCCATTTCGTGCATAACCAAGTCCTTATAAAGTTGGCTGGCGTTCAGTTCGTCTTGCCTTCGCTTTTTGAGCAATTTATTAAATGTCTTAAGTGTTGATAGCGTTGTTTATTGAAGCTACTTTTCATTTTCTTTCATAATTTCGAATAGTAACGGACATTAACTAAAATAAATAGAAACACACGAAAAAATTAATAAATTTAATATTATATCCGAAATTATTGTTTTAAGCAAAAACAAAATGGTTTTCTAGGTGACAGGAATGTTTTCTATTATGACCACTTTATTTTTTAGAAGGAAGAAAAGGAACGGATTAGGTCGTCGTCACTATATTGGTCAGAATAAAAAAAGGAAAGTATTATACTTTTCATGTCAATTCTTTCCATCCAGTTTTTGCTTATATAATCACACTCCACAGAGGATTTACTACGGCGGCCCTAATTTGATCAGGCAATTGTTTTTGTTAATTAAAAAAAAAGCGGCACAGCAGTTGCATAAGCAAATGTGGTTTCATGTTTTTACTTAATATAAAGATTGTAAAATATTATTTACAAGTGAAAAATATACGCTTTCTCCTTTTGAAATGTATATTTCTATTGCACATTTTCGTCATATCTCCTATACAAATTAAATTTTAGTGTATCATCACTTCTTTCAGTTTTTTAATTTTTGGTTCATAAATTTTATTGAAAATATTAAAACATTTTTCCTTTTATTTCCCATTTACAATCACATCAAAAGACAGATTAAAAAAAATATAAACAGATTATATTTAAAAAAATTAAAACAAAGTTTTGAAGTACTTCCACCTACTATAAATACTTAAACAATCATAGTTACTTCCTTTGAATATTATGAAAATTGACATATATTATATATAAATATAAAAACATGTTAATAAATGTGTAATTTAAAATAAGTATTAAAATTATCACAGATTGAAACTTAGAATTTCAAAATGCAAACACAGTAGGTATTGTGTTACATTAAAGAAACGATGAGGATGTCGAATATCAAAATCATATTCCTATAATTCTCTTAATTATAAAAAACATGAAAAAGAAAAACAACTTAATCTTAATCACGTCAATGATTAGTTAGTAGCATATGTAGTAACACAATATAATTATAAAGTGGAATATGGCTAGGAAAATATAATGCGACAGGAAATTTTAAAAAACCAATAAAAAAAATTCACTCTTACAAATTTTATTAGCAGTAAATACCAATTAAATTATGAGGTTATTCACCACCACGTTTTTAGGCAATTACTATTTTTATTTACGTTTCTTTACTTTACTTCATTTAAATATTGTTAGTGGATAATTTGACAAACAATCATTTAGAGATAAATCTTTAGTATGATTTAATATTCAAATTATTCTATTACAGATTCCTTTAAGAACATAATGTTGTGCCGGAGGACAGAGGCTGCGCGAGCAAGTTGAGCGTCTCTCCATATGCCGACAACACTCTGCAGTCAGCAGAAAGGTAATAACTAAAATTATCACTAACGGATTACAAATGAAACATAATATATTTATTATTTACTTATTTATTTCAGCTTCACGCTGTATCCCGCACACAGCAGGGTAGGCAGAGAGACTCCGTTCCCCACTTTCCGCAGAGTTCTGAAGCCATTGCGTATTGAATTTGCGGATCTCAACGTCGCGCTTTTACCTCGACACCAGACCGAAAAATGAAAATATAAATGTAAATAAATATTTCATTTCTCTAGTGGGGATCGAACCCACAACCAGTCGATTTTACAGTGACACTTTGTGCGACTGTACTATATTTATCCATAAATACAGCGGGGAGGCCGGTCGTGGTGGACAAGTGTGTGACTTCAAACGCGACAGGTTGTGGGTTCGATACCCACTCGAGGAAATAAAATAATTAATATTTTCATTTCTCATTTCTTATTGCCTACCCTGCTACATACACGCGGGATAGACCGTGAAGCTGAAAAAAAATGTATTGAATAAGATGTGATATTCTAAATTAAATAAAAGCTTTTCCACTGAGAAAATGTTATAATATAAAATAATAAATATAATAGGTCATAGATGTTGAACTCCCTCGTATAACATACTTTATCATTTAATATTTATAGCTTCACCCATTTACATAAGACTATATGCTCATTTTTTATATGCTCCATTCTAACAAAATAAGGGAAGGCTCGAAGTATCCCTTCAGAAATACGATTTGAAGTAGCATCGTTGTCAAGTACTTTGCTATTGAGGCCAAGAGAACAAGTTTTGGAGTATATGCTTAGCTGATAATAGTAGAATTGGATTAAGTGCCGTAAAATATGATGATATGTGGGAAAAACTTTATATATATAAAAAAATCGTTTAAAAAGGCCAGTCGTGGCGCAGCGGCACGAGGTGTGACTGTAAAACCGACTGGTTTGGCAGTTCTCCAAAACGCACAAATTTCAATTTCCTTGTGATTACTCATTAATAGCAAATAATTTTAATAAGATGAATATCATATTAAATACTTAACTAAATAATAAACAAGGCGTCTAGACAAGTTTAATGATTTAGTGTATACAAAAATATATTTTAAGAAAAAACCTTCAAAAAATTGAATATTTTACGTGGAGATTTGGTGTGTTCTTAGCTAATTTCTTTTCAAAAATATTCGTAATTAAACTATATTAATTTTTTATGCTATTTTTAATGAAATAAGTACATACTTAAAGATTTTAATAATAAAACGTGCTTATAATTTAGGTGGTTACTTTTTTTGTGATCGATTTTTGTGTAGCTAACACAAAAATCGATCGCAAAAAAAGTTTATAAAAATAGAGTCATTGATCGAGCGAGTTTTTGTTTTAAATATTGCTACGAAAATACGTTACCTAACGTAGTGTTTATTTAGGCTTATAATAATGTTAGCATACAGAGCTTTAATTTCCGACGGTGCAACTGCCGCCACGGATGTTTTAACAATTTTTTAAATAAGTCTTAAATTGGATTCTCCTAATTTTAGCACATGAATCGTCATTGATATCTTTATTTACTACTTATAGATTTAAAATATTTCGGCAATCGTTAATATATATTTATATTGACATTTTGAACAAACCTGTAACCGGCAAATTTCATGCACTTTAAATGAGTTTTTCATAAAATTCCAACGTGTTTTATGTAAAAACATCATTGGTTGCGACGTCATTGCTAGTAAAATAGTAAAAGATGGCAATGACGCTGGAAGAAAAGTAGCCGAAGACAATGATTATTAGCTTTTATAGTAGACGAATGGGTCTGATTTCAGGCTGTAGTCCTGAATCTTAGACATATTTCTAATAGTACTAGTACTCACTGATGGGTCGTGTGAAGAATTTTTAATGTTTAAACCAGCTATGACTAAAAATTTACGTAATACCTAAATTTTGTTCGTGAATTTTTCTAAGATTTTATTCTTCTGAATCTTCTTGCTATATCACTTACATGGCATTTAGTTTCAGTGTAATGGAAACGTTATAAATAATATTACTGTTTTTAGCATATAGAACAGTACAAAAATAAGCTACTTCAACTTAAATTTTATATTTAGAGTTAATAAAATATATCTAAAATTTAACGATTTCTATTAATATTCTTTAGTTGTTTTTATTTATTTTTTTCATTATTCTTTATTTTTTACATCTCACTTTATCCCTAGCGGGGTAGTCAGAGAGAACGGAGCGCCAACAGCCCTACTCTCTGTATGTTTTACTTCTTCTTTACTTCTTCTATCTATTTACAAATGCCATGTTTTTTCGTGACCTCTGTATATATCTTTTCTCCCGAGCGAGGGTTTGGGAGTTATAAGACCCGATATTATGGTTAGGTTTATCCGCTCTTTACTCAGACGCAGCTGACTTCGATGCATGTCCATTCTTGACATCGAGCATTCCCCCAATATCGATGCTTCCCCTTTTTTGAACAGTTTATTTTAAATCTCAGTTACTATCTAGTTTTTATAGCTCTACACACTGCAGAGGTAAATTACGTTTCACTGGTCTTAAGAATTGGATTTACTTTCTTGTTAGACTTAAATATAGTTTTAATGGAAGCTTTTCTCTTAAAATGCTCTTAAAATGTTGCAATTCTGTCTGTTTCAAAAGTTGTTTTACATATGATAGAAGTCCCGGTTGTCTTTCTACTGAGGGTCTTCTGATAACGCTGGAGGGGAGTAGGCATCTTGCTCTGATGAAAGGCATTCTTCACCCATCAAAGCTCGTCCCCTAGGTGTACAGCGTCGCAGAATTGGTAGGCTCTTTGAAATAAAGATTTGCCAATGGTAGATAAACGTGGGTAAGATTCACTATTGAAGTATGTGAGTATGGTTTCTTTGTTAGCTAACTTAAGATCTTTCAGCCCACAAACAAAATGGTAAGAGTCCATGGCATGTTGAGTTTATACCTCGGCGTACCGATTTGGCTAACTATTGAAGATACAGTCAGTTTAGTCTTATTGTGTATTTTCGACAACCTATACAATTTAGGATATTTTACATAACTAGTTACGAGGGATTTAATGTTACATATCTTACGTTTCTTTCATTCTTCTTTTGCAACACCTACGTTTCGCTGCCGTATATCAGCGTCGTTCGTCAGCATTGCACAGTGTTACTAAACGTGCAACTATTCTGTTATTTCACGGTCTCACCAATGCTAGATGCATTGGTGAGACAGTGAAAGCGCGCGTGAAGGCACCGCTAATTCTGTTATCGGCAGCAATAAGCTTGTGCGTCTTTTCTTCATTTCTTTCAAATGTAAGAATAGGCTCTGGTCTTTCTTTCCTTGGGAAGGAAATTTTCCCTCGCACGGCAATTTGTGTCACAGACTTTACAACAAGAGAAGCCATTAAAGTATTGTACCGAGGTAGTCTCCCAAAACATCTTATACTTTTGTCAAATATCTAAAAAAAAATTCTTGGTTTAGGACCTCCTGCGACCTGCTCACTGCTGTAAAATGTGTGGTAAATTAATAAACAACCTTAGGAATTACTAAAATTGCTCGTTAACATTTTATTTCTTTCTTTCTCAGAACTTTCACGCTTCATCTTTATCAGTACTTTCGTTTGGTGCCTTTGTAGCATATCCTTTTTCTTTTTTAAAGAGATTTATCTGAGGCCTTATGATCCAAACGGCCTTTTTTTCTCTACAGTGTCTTTTACTTTATCAACACATTTATCGTGCTTTTTACTATACCTCCTTATCATTTACCACATATTTCTGTCGCTGCTTTTCTTATAGAATTTCCGTTTTCTGTTTCAAAGATGTCTCATATTTTGGAAGTACTTATTCCTCTTTGATCGATGGATCTTAAAACTTCCAGCTTCTTATGCGATAATTCGACTCCAAGTTTGGACGTCTCGTACCTCAAAATGAAACAGACTCCTTATTATAGCAACGATTACATATTGGTCTGTTCCCAAGATAGCATCCTAGGCACTCGTGTGTCCACAACTTAACCTTAAATATACTGATCCGCTAGGAATAAGTCAATCATACTTTTCACGGTGAGAATATAATAGAACGTGAAAATGGATTGATGATGAAGGAAAAGCAAAAAAGATTAATGAAGAAAAAGTGAGCGGTAATAAAGATAGACCTTCGAAAATACAGCATCAAAGATAATGAAGGAGAAAAATCACGTAAAAAGCATGAGGACGCCCCAGATGGCATGTATGAAAAGTTGATGATAGAGGACGAGGTGAAAGAGGTATATAGAGACCGTAGCGTTTGGGGTTCCGTTCTCTCTGACTTTCCCACTAGTATTACAGCGTGAAGCTAAATAAGTAAGTATTTAATTTCAATTCTGTTGTAAAGAATCATTGTTGGTACCACAGCATCATTTTTCTCCAGTTGCTTATCATTATTCTACACTAATCGTCATTGTCCGATTTAACACATTTTTTAAAAATTCCATTTATAAAATAAATAGGGGTTGTTCATAGATGCCACTTCAATAAACGTGCATTATAATGTCCAAGCTTACATCTCACAGCAAAATTACGGCTTTACACGCTGGTTTTAAAAAAGACATAATTTTTGGTTAAAAATAACAATTTTAGGAGAACTGCCAGGTTGTGGGTTCGATCCCCACTCGAGGAGATGAAATATTTACTTAAATTTATATTTCCATGTCTTCGCTCTGGTGTCGAGGTTAAGCGCGACGTTGAGTTCTGCCAGTCAACACGTAATGCCTCCAGTATAGCGGCAGAAAATGGGGAACGGAGTGTCTTAACACTAGGTTCCCTCTGCCTACCCTGCTGTGTGCGGGATTCAGCGTGAAGCTGATTAAATTTAATTTTAATTTCAAATGTTTATTATAAATGCAAGTAAAATTAATGACAAAGGACAATTATAATCAACATACTGTAAATTACTAAAAGTACACAAAAATATTAAACTTTCTACGATTAAACAACGCAACAAATTTCAATTAGTTTTAGACTTATCGGACACAACGTCCCATAATTAATTATAACTCGCCTTAATTTTCAGTCAGTTACGTTCTTTAAGTCATGATCTATGTAATTTAAGTAATTTTGAGATTTGTAATAAAATAATAATTATACTAAAAGTTTATTACATTTAATACAAAGAAACAAAATTATTGTAATGAAATCAAATCAGTTTCACTCTGTATCCCACACACAGCAGGGTAGGCAGGGGGTACATAGTGTTAATACAGTCCCCTAGAATGAGGATCGAACCCACAATCGTTGCGTTACAGTCACACCTTTGTGCCCCTGCGCCACGACGGACTTATATTATTGTGGTGAATGTCCTATAAAAAATTTAACCTTGTTATATTTGAAATACTTGCGATTGTACGGATCATCTTTGTAAGATGATTGAGGCCAGTCGTGGTGCAGGGGCACAAAGTGTGACTGTAAACCGACTGGTTGTGGGTTCGATCCCCACTCGAGGAGATGAAATATTTACTTAAATTTATATTTCCAATTCTTCGCTCTGGTGTCGAGGCAAAGCGCGACGTTGAGTTCTGCCACTCAGCACGCAATGCCTCCAGAATTCGGCAGAAAGTGGGGAACGGTGTGTCTTAATACTAGGTTCCCTCTGCCTATCCTGCTGTGTGCGGGATACAGCGTGAAGCTGATTTATTTATTTATTTTATCTTTGTAAGAGCCTCAAGAAAACACGTAGATAAAGCTATGGCTAGCAGCTATATCATTTATATATATGTAGGTATTCATACGATCGAACCTTACATAATACACTGGTAGAACCATAGTAAAGGCGTTCGTCTTAATCTCATATAGGTTACGTTGTGTTCAGACAATCCCACGGGGCTCAAAGGAATCAGCATACTGCGGCGAGATTGCATTGAAAGCCCAAGCGTCCATTAACTTATATACTACATACATATAAACAATTTTTATCAGCTTCACGCTGTATCCCGCACTCAGCAGGGTAGGCAGTGTTAAGACACTCCGTTCCCCACTTTCTGCCGAATTCTGGAGGCGTTGCGTGTTGAGTGGCAGAACTCAAAGTCGCGCTTTGCTTCGAAACCAGAGCGAAGAAATGGAAATATAAATTTAAGTAACAGTATATCATATAAACAATGTTACAGAAATAACTAAAGCCAATCAGTTAAGTTACAAACGAAGGCTAATTTACATATAAACCGAACAGACGGACAAGAAAGTGACCCTATGACCTTTCCATTTTTACTTTTTGATGTACGGAACCCTAAAAATAAGAATATATAGTGCTCATTTCAACAATATCTACATATAATACGTTAATATTTTTATTAAAAAAAGTGATTGACGTCAGAACTCATAATATACGAAATGTAGGTCATGTATTTAATTCCAGGCTGTCAGAAAAAATCATGTTGCGACGTGGCCTCGCAACACGTCAGTTCGACCGGTGTATTTGCATGACTTACAACTTATAATACTTATAATTTACTTCAGGATCGATTTATTATTACAATAATCGATATCAGGAAATATATTGTAGTTTTGTGTTATGTATTCGTATATACTACTAAAATTACACTACTTTCTACTTAAAATTTTTATAATATAAATATTTTTTCTCCAAAATCTCTTAAAAAAATATATTTTTCTTTTTGCCAAATTACAGTGATGCTAACTAACATATCTATGTATCTTTTGGGTGTGGGTCAAAATTGCACGGATATAATATGCACACATATTTTTAACATTTTTAAAGTGTTATTCCACACTTAGGATAGAAAAATATTTATTTAGAAAACGTATAAGAAATTAAACGTAGCGTAGTAGTGTTGTCACTGCTCATTTTGATTTTTTTTTTGTATTATAGGAATTTGTACTTTTTTATTTCAACACATTTTTTTATAATTCCTGTTTTAAATAGACCTAAAACCAATGTTATCTTTAATATGCTGAAATTATTCTAATTTTCTAATAATATATACACTTTTTGAAATTTGTATGTAAAAAGTCCACAAAAGTATACTGATAATTAGGAAATAATAACCATTACATTAAATTCTGTTAAAAATTATTTAATATTTTCGGTGTCTGCTTATGGGAATAAAATGCAAATGAAATTTGCATAACTAAAATAAATATTATTATAACAATTATCTAGTCTAAATATTAGAAAAACAAAATGTTTTATAAATATATATACTTTTTTTTCATTATTCCGCGTGACTTTTTTGTCGATAACATTAAAATATTACGGTTGATTAAACTCAATACGCTTGCAAGGTTTAAACCTACGAACTTTGGCCGTAGCGCGCGGTACTACGCACTTATTCTTATGATATTATATGTTATTATTCTCTTTTTAGGGTTCGTATGTAAAAACCAGAAACGGAATAATTATAGGATCACTTTATTATCCATCTGCTTGTCTGTCTGTCTATCTGTCCGCTTGAAAGAAATATAAAGGTTCTGAGTCAACGTAATTAATAGATACAAACGTGTTTTTACCGTATTTTGTATAATAATCAAAATCATCAAAAAAAAAATCATCAAAAACTTTATAATATTTCCCGTTGACCTAAAATATAATAATAAATTTTGGCAAGATCTGAGAATTAACACTAAAAATAAGCGAAAAAAAAGCTGAAAATTATAAGTTCAATTTATGTTTTGTTTTCATACAAGTTCATACAAATGAGTATTCATTTCATACAAATGAGTGCAAACGACAAGAAACTTGAGTTTTTTTAATTGTACTTCCCGTTGACCTAAATCCTGAAATTTGTACGAATCCTTCGGTAAGCGACTACGACGTGCACTTGCCACCTCTTTTTCTCAAACAATCCCTATTTAACTTAGCCTGTAAAAATAAGACTGCCTGTAAACACGCTTTTATTGTTTCATATAATTCATATTATATGTTATTCGCGTGCCATAAAGTACATTATTTTCTATTCTACATATTCTGTTCTATCATTTACAACTATTTTTTTTCACAGATGTCCTAATATGGGTTGGTCATGCGTGGTGGCACGCGCCGTGGCTTTTCTCCTTATGCTCAGCAGAGCATCAGCGCTCACGTCCGACATGTAAGTAAATTTGTTTTTAAAAGTAATAATTAATAAATAATTGCCGAAAATAAGCTATACTCGAGCTATATCGACTCTATTGCGCTTGTATAATAATGATCGTATCAAAACCACGGGATCCTTACTATTAATTTCTTAAGAAATGCTTTCTACATAAATTACATTTATAAAAAAAACTATTAGTGACCGAAACATAATTCACAAAAGTCACATTTAGAAAATATATTTATTTGAAGAATAATTATAAATATTATATATAGAAAATATATAATATTTATAATTATTCTTCAAAAAAGAGCCGTGAGATATATTTATAATCTAAGAGCTCGAGATTCTCTGCGAGATGTTTTTAAAGATGCAGGTATTATTACAGTTGCTTCACAATTTGTATATTATAATATTCTGTTTGTCCGGCAAAATGTACAGTGTCATAGTAAAAATAGAGATATACATACGATAGGAACGAGAAATAAAGATAAACTTGTTACGCCACGTTTTCGCCTCCAAAAAGTTAATAAATCTTTTATGGGTCTGAGTATACGTGTATATAATAAACTTCCGCAGTGTATTCTAAGTTTGCCACTACCACAATTTAAAGTAGCTTTAAAAAAAATACTAACAAGTAAAGCTTATTACACTGTTCAAGAATATTTAGAGGATAAACATGTATGGAATTAATGTCTATTGAATGTGATGCAGGATAGCTGCCAGTTAATGTAATAAAATTATATATTATACCATTGACTTTGAAAAGAGCAACTGTTGAGTTTCTTGCCGGCTCTTCTCAGCAGAACTGCCTTCCGAACCGGTGGTAGCTTTTTATTTTTTGTTATATGTTCATTCGACGATTCAAAAGTGCTTATAAAAGTTTATTTGAATAAAGAATATTTTGAATTTGAATTTGAATATGTAAAAAAATATAAAATAAAAAATAGAAATAGAATATTCGTAGGTATCCCTCAAAGTGTCAAGGCTTATGTAACAGTCTAACAGAAAACCGAATAAAAATGCATCAACAGACATAAATGTAAACATAACCTAAATCCTCTGGCTAAAAGCTTTTAATTTCGAAATGCATAAGTGTAGTTTCATTTCTCTATGCATTAAAAACTTTTGAAACGCGATATGTTGAGGGAAAAGCACACCCTCCCCAGCAATTGTAACATCAAACTGCAATCAAGCCCTCCATCCCCTAAACAAGTGGACCAGCACTTACTGTGCATACATTTGTTTAATGAATAAAGCCTACGGCTTACTGTTTAATTACAATACGTACAGCCAACACACTGAGTAGACCTGTATGAATGTATTTTCTCTATGTTAAAAGTAGCGGAAATATAGCAAACATAAAAAAATATTGTATTAAAAATTTTAATATTATATTTTTATATATTTTATTGAGCTATCCCGCATGTAGCAGAGTATGCAGAGGGAGCGAGTGTTAACACACTCCCTATTTGCCGCCGATTTCTGAAGGCATTGCGTTTGAGTGACGGAACTCAACGCCGCGCTTTGCCTCAACACCAGAGCGATGAAAATATTAAATATTTCATTTCCTCTCGTGGGAAACGAACCCGCAACCTGTCGCGTTTACAATCACACGCTTGTACCCCTGCACCACGACTGGCCCCAATATTAGATTAGTAAAACTTTACTGCCTTAAAAAATGTATGTAAAATTCATAAAAAATTAAATAACAATGATAACAAAAATTATTTATAAGAACAAAGGTTAGTCGAGTCGGATGATATGGTTAAACGGCACTCCAAGGCAAAAACGAGAAAGGTTTGTAGGGCGGGCGTGGGGCGACGAAGCGGATGTAACACGGTAAACATCTGTTCAAGCGTGAAATACTTCCCCTATTTATAGACTACACGCCGTGGACACTTTTGATACTTGTGAAATGTATTGTTGTATGATGCTAACTGATATTAAAATGCTTTGCGCTTTATTTATGCACTAAAAAAGTTAAATATTATATATTATACCACTTTTAAAAAATATTCCGATGTTACTTGTAGTTATGTTGTGTAGAACCATATAGACGAGGGTAGTGGTTCAATTCCCACTGGCAAAAATATAATCTGGAAACAAATCTATGAAGAGTTAGTTCTTGCCACAAAGTACAGTCTATAGGGTGGAAGTGTCAGCACCATTTTAAATGAAACCACATTTTTGACTACTCTATAAAATCCTAATAAAATTAAAAGAAATCCCCAAAAATGAAAAGTGATTTTTTGAAACAAAATAAATAATAAAATTGTTGTTGAAATATAAAACGCCATTTGTCAAGAACGACGCACGCACACAAACTTTTCAAAGGGAAACCGTCGCATACGCCTCATTCCGAAATCGAGTCGTAGGTATTGGCGGCAAAGTTCAAAATTGCTTAACCTTTTGTGGTATTTTTGTAGTAGTTGTGTTTACGTTATTGGTATCTATGCGTAACTGCGTCACACGAAATACAAGTATGGATAAACATCGTGAAATGAAAAAAAAATCTACGTCTAAACTGTTGAGGTATCTTGATTAATTTCATTAGGTATGGGTTTAAAATATTTTACCATATATGCTGTTCCCGTAAAAGGAGTGCTGACACTTCCACCCTATATAAAATTGATTTATTTCACTAGGCATTTTTATTCCTCACAATAAATTTAAAAATTGTAATGTTCTTTTCTATTTCTCATCATAAATCACTTTTACCGTTCTTTCATCACTCGTTCTTTCAACGAGCCCAAACCAGCTGAGCACGTTCTTCTACATTCTGACCGTGACATTCTCGCTAGTGCCTACCATTCTGTTTATATCTTTATTGCGGAAGAGATCGCAGTACCACAGAAGTCATTCTTCTTCTGTAATACCCACATTTCGCTCCCGTATAACACCGTCGGTACCAACAGTTATATATTTAACAACGGTTTGTGCAGCTGTGCTGAGGCACCGTTAACCCTGTTACCGGCAACAATACGCCTTTCCGCATCCATCTCGTATCTTCCAATTCTACTGAACATATTTTCTAAATATACCACTACATTCACTTGTTTTAATATCATACCATTTACACTGATCTTGTATTCCGTTCTTTCTTCGTTTCTTTTAAATACCAGAGCCACCAGATATTAGTATTACGTATTATAAATATCCATATGAAAGTAAAATTTTAACTTGAATGAGGAAAAATGGATGGTATATGTGATTGTGGGCAAAGGTGCCTTAAGTATGCCTTATTAGTAAGGCATACTTAACTTTTGGCCGAGGACGAGACCACTCGTATGCAGGGGCACAAAGTGTGACTGTAAACGCGACTGATTGTGATTACGTTGTTTCGCCACTCAACGCGCAATGCCTCCAGAATTTGAGGGAAAATAGGGAACGGAATGAGACTAGGTTCCCTTTGCTACCCTGCTGTGTGCGGGATACAACGTAAAACTGTGAAATGTATATAAATTTAGAAATAAGAACGTATGTTTATATTCAACCTTCAAAATACTCGGATTGCCAAAGGAGCTCCTATTTTTATTTAATTTTATGGTAAACTAATAAAATTTTGGATGTCCTATTAATTGATTATTCTCTTATTATGTTTAAAATTGTACATTCTTAAACTTATTTGAAAACCGCTATAAATCCACCAATTCAAATTTACTTTTGATGTAATTTCATAGTTTTGTTGTTTCCGCCTCTACTATTGCATGTTTGTCAACTAGCTACTATTTATACAATTGTGCTTTGTTTTGTTCCAGTTTTGCAGCGGGCAAGTCGGACAAAGAAATTCTGGACAATCTTCTAAAAAATTCCCGCTATGACAAAAGACTGCTTCCACCAGTAGATGGTAAGTAAATAGACAATATGATCACGTAAATCATTAAATCCATCTCAAACAGTTATAGACCATTAAATCCATCTCAAACAAGACCAAGAGATATACATATATCTTTAACTTTTCAACAACAAACAAAATTGAGAATTGGCAGGGAACTAATTTGAATATCAGCTTTAAAGCTGTATTAACTTACAGATCCAGATTTTTGTTGTGGTCTAACTTCGCCGAATGACACTATGAATCAAAGTAATATTGGTCTACCCTCGCTCCGGCCTCGGTCACACAATCGCGGTTCGTTGTGTTTATGTTTTTGAAAAGAGAAATCCTTCAAACTGTCTTCCCTATTTATTTTCTATAATTTTGTTTAATTTACACTGCAATATCCTTGGCACCCAATTAGTTGTGATAATCATTTGAAACTCGGATTCACCTTGCACCATAAACGAATTGACTGAATATTTAAACTATTTTGGATACCACAAAATTCTGGCCAAGGGGAGCCGAGACGTAGATACAACTGTAAAAATAATATTTACTTCAAATTATTATGAATGCAATTGTAGTTCGCTTTGTTTCATTTATTTTCGCACATGGCACATTCATTGTGATTATTATTTTTAGTATATCAGCACTTAACATTCTATACAAAAAAATGAAACAAAACTTTGACGAAATTTACAGATGTCTGGAAAACTTCATCTTTTTATATTTAAAAGTAATAAAAGTAGGAATTTAATCAATAAATTAAGCATTATTTTTAGCTAAAATAAAAAATATAAAACTCTTGTTATACAATAACCTATATATTTAATGAAATAGTAAATAATAAGCCTTTATTTTCTCTTTTCACAAACACAACACAAATCGTTTTGCAATGGTAATTGCTGTTCTTTCAATATTGCGCGAAATCTATTTTATTGTTGTGTCGGTTTTGTGATAATAGTAGTTATTTATACAAATAAAACATATTTTTTACGTATACCGAGCACTTTGATGTTTTTTTTTCTTTATAGTCCAAGCATGTTGTGTGACATAAATGTGTGCTTGACTAGGTCATTAAGTAAACTAGTAGATTTATAATATGCTATAATTTATAAATAGCCTTCTCATTATTTTGCTGTTCTTCTTAACTGCCAGTATTAATGTACAGAAGGGATTGCGCATAATTGAAACATTTACATTAATACCAATTGATAATAAAATGGAAATAATATATTAAAATGATTTAATCAACTAATACATTTTAAAATTATTTTTATAAATAATATCTTATTTGTAGAAACCGCTTTAACTACTTTTTTACCATGTGAATGGAAGTAAAGCGTTTTCATATCAGAATTGCTGAAATTCTATTATTTATGGAATGAATTAGACAGTCTGTAATGACCACAAATCGTCATTATTGGTTTACAGGTGTCCTCACCGTAAATGTTAGCGTGCTACTTCTTAGTTTAGCATCTCCAGATGAATCTAGTCTTGTAAGTTGTATTCTTACTAAATTATTTACTTTATTTATTTATATACCATTCTGCTATTTGGTACGTTTTTGTGTTGCTATTATATATTTTTTCTATATCTACATATTTTCTTGTTAAAATTTCAGAAATACGAAGTTGAGTTTCTTCTGCAGCAGCAATGGTACGATCCTCGACTTCGATATTCTAATCAGTCGCATTACGAATATCTAAACGCCATTCATCATCACGAGGATATTTGGCTACCCGACACGTACTTCATAATGCATGGAGATTTCAAAGTGAGTTACATTTTTAGCTTAATAAGTGATTAAGATAGATTATAGAAATATTGTTACACTAGCTACAATAAGCTTAGTACATAAAAATTATATTATTCTAGAGCTATCTATCTAGCTAATCAATCATAATAAATGCTTTGTGATCCGTATTTTTGTACAATAAATCATAACATTTTATATTTTAATGACTTGGTTATAGGTACATAGCTGTTACAATAACAATGAATTCAATATTTGTCGCCACAAAAGTGTAAGATTTGTTTTATTTGTAAAAAAAATATTTATAAGTTTTATTTTACAATGCTATTGTATAAATAATAACATTATACATTATACGATCCACATAAAAATTAAGAACTTGAGACCTTAGCATTTCGAATAATTCAAACGAGACAACTAAATTAAATAACATTATCGATTAATTTAATACACGTAGTACAAAATAAAACATTTAAGCTTAAGCATTTTTTATTATACGTTATTAGTCTATATAATAAATATGAAGAATGACAGCTAAGAAAAGTGGCTTATTTAGTATAAGTAGTTTAATTTTAAGTTAGCGGCTATTACAAAAAAATTGTAAATATTTAGCTGTTGATATAGAATTTTAATAGAATATTTAATAATATATCATTATAACATTTCAGGATCCGATAATACCCATGCATTTCGCGTTACGCATATACAGGAATGGCACAATCAACTATTTAATGCGGCGTCATCTCATTCTGTCCTGTCAGGGACGGCTCAACATCTTCCCTTTTGATGACCCATTGTGTTCATTTGCGTTAGAGAGTAGTGAGTAATGTTTTATAGAGTGAATCATATTAAACATTACGTTGTTTGCTATTGTATATGTTATTTTATATGACAGTAACATATTATTTTTATCAACATTTTCAGTTAATTTATTTTTTTTTAATTTATACTATATTTTTTATCAATAGTTGTAGTTTTTATCAAATAAATTAATTAGATGTTTATTTAATCATTTTTTTACATAAAAAATAATCATTTTACGTTGTCATCGTTTAATAAGATCCGTAATTTCTAGTATCATATGAGCAATCAGCTATAACTTACGTGTGGAAGAACGACGAAGACACATTGAGGAAGTCACCGTCGCTGACAACCCTCAACGCGTATCTCATTCAGAACCAAACAATACCCTGTCCAATCAAAGCAAGCTGGAGAGGTAATAGACCGTTCACTTTATATTTAATCGCTTCCTATGACATTACTGACAAATTAATGCGTATACAGGGTGTCCATGAAAATGGGTAATCTTAATATATATAGGTTTCTTAAATTAATTTAAGCATATAATTTACGTGTGTATATATAATAACAAAAAATACTAAAGAATAAAGGGCATTAAAACCAACTACTCTTATTGTGTATATTTTCTTCTGAATTTGATTTCGTTACAGATCCTGCGGGAATTCTTCATAATAATTTTAGAAATACATACGTCTTAAATATATGTATAATGTGGTATTTTAAGGGTTTATACAATCTTTAATATATTGAAAAGACTATTTTAATAGTCTCTGTCTTTTTATTGTATATGTAAGTGATATTTTCCAAATAGATACATACTTGTCTCTACCGTTTCCGAATGCTACCAAGAAAGTTATTAAATCAATTTTCAAATGACGATTTTATTTTAAATGTTGGTTTTCTTTGAATCCCTACATTTGATTTATTTTCTTCAAATTCTTTTAATTTTTCTTATTACACCTAGTTTCGTGACTCCCTGTATATTTGCCAGCATTCCAATCGCCCTATTTATGTAGCTTAGTAATCCCAACATATATTATTTTGTTAAGAGCACAATCCTATAATTGATTAAAACCAAATTCTAATTAACTCTTTTCAGCTTGGTCTTGGTTTACCGAAACATATTTTTAAGTTTTTCGTGCTGTCTAGTTACAAAATTGTCTTAGAATATATTAGATATATAATATATTACAAATAAAGCTTTTATTATATGTTAGATATATAAACTGAAGACGTATATAGTAGACTTGATTGGGAGTAGCTAGTCGTAGATGTGGCATGTTCATTTTTTATTGGTTTGAAACACACATTTTGCATTAGTTGTACGGTAACAGCTTCCGTTTGTGATTTTAAAATATCATATTAAATATTAAAATTTAAATGTAGAGTGTAAGAATTTATTCACGTCTTTGCAAGCAGCTGATGGTATTTCACTTTACGAGGACGATGAAGAGCTGACATGTAATCTTTGCCAGAGACGCTTTGAGGAGCAAGGTACCTACCTCTTGAGTTGAACTGGATGACTGACAGTCCCGGTGTTGTCGTATTTATACCGTATTCTCCGCTTATGTGTGAGTAATTGCGTTGTTGTGTCATACAAAAGGGAAACGTTTAAAGAACATAAGCTCGTAACTCCATCATTCACTATCATCGAACATTAACTTATAATTTGTGTTACTTTTGCACGTAACTGTTTGGATGCACGTGATAGAGGTTAGTCGATTTTGCTGATTGAATTGTCGTTACACTACGCTGGTACACTGGTACACAACACGCATTACTCCTGCATACGGGATCGTAGTATAGAAAGTAATTAAAGTCGTAATTGTAAATAATTACAAGGCCACTGAATAGAGTTATTTGGAATATGTCCAATGTATCCTAACCGTCTATTTCATTGTGCGACCGAATACAACACGAACGTCATACAAGCGAGCGAGCGCGTGTTGTATGACGTTCAATCGTTACTAGTTATGTTAACTTCACAGGGAACTACAGCTGTCTAAAGGTGGACCTTATTTTTACGAGAGACCGAGCATTCTACTTTACCACAGTATTTATCCCTGGCATAATCCTGGTGACCTCTTCTTTCATCACATTTTGGCTGGAATGGAACGCAGTTCCAGCTCGTTCCATGATAGGTAAAATTGGCTGGCGAATGGAATGTTCTCGGTCTTGCATCTTGCATCTCTCTCTTCGTAGATGTGGCTGCGGCTGTTAATAACACGCTAACATTCTTCTTTGCAGGTTACTGTCGCTTTACGTTGGCAATGTAGATTTCAAATGTACGCCGACGAATCATCTTTCACAATCGCTTTGTTTATTATGATTTATGTTTAGAATATGCTTGATATTTTAGGTAATTACAGCTGCCTCAAAGTGGATCTCATCTTCACGCGAGATAGATCATTTTACTTCACCACCGTTTTCATTCCGGGGATCATTTTGGTGACATCATCTTTTATTACTTTTTGGTTGGAATGGAATGCAGTGCCTGCTAGAGTTATGATAGGTTAGTTTTTTAATTATTCTTTTTATAAATGATTAAACACGGTAGAGCTACATCGTATCGAGTTATAACAATGTTTAGTATAATCATATTTATAATCCTCGAGGTATTATTCACAAATAAACATCATAATCATTGCGTAAGTGAAAATGTAGGATTTTATTTCAATTTCTTGGATTTTGAAGAGAATTAAGCTACTAATCACAATGCACGTTCAATAAATACAAGGCTTCTAGTTTTATTAATTTAGTAGTACAAGTAGTAATAGAATATTATTATATAAAAAAAAATATTGCACTCAAAGCTTTTTAATAGCACTTAACTAATATAGAAGTTTATTTTTTTTAATTTTTCTAACAAAATATGAACATCCAGCATAGTCCACGCATGTGCGTATTTCAAAACAAGTATCGTATACTTAAATGTGTACAAAGTATACTTAACAGCGCTTTGCTTGATCGCTAAAATCACAAAAGCTTTAAAAACTGTAATTGCACGATTCATTTCTCATTCTTGAAGAATAATAAAGAAAAAAAAGCAACTCCGCTGGCATGTTCATATGTAAATCAATACGCCAATCTAATATGATCTTCTCGGACAGGTGTAACCACTATGTTGAATTTCTTCACAACGTCCAACGGATTCCGTTCCACTTTGCCCGTCGTTTCAAACTTAACGGCTATGAACGTATGGGACGGGGTGTGCATGTGTTTCATCTACGCCTCGCTGCTTGAGTTCGTGTGCGTCAACTACGTGGGTAGGAAGCGCCCTCTACACAACGTGGTGTATAGACCAGGGGAAAATCCGGTAACGCAGGTGAGTTATGCATACCGAATACATGTTTGATAATGTGTGGACGTGGATTATAGCAACGCTTCCCTGTGATTGCACCTAACAACGAAATTAAATGTACGCCGAATGATTAATTCGTCTAGAATGAATTAATTAATACACATTTTTTAAAATCTTATATTTCTGTGATTTGTGTAATTTTTGTTGCTTAAAATTCTAAAGAGGCAGATGTATTTTGTTATTGTAGAAATTAAATTTAGAATTTAGTTTCTATTTAAATCTCTATTTAGTTTCTATGAATGTTTGACGCACTATATGGCGATAACGTTACAGATAGAGTACCTTGGTAAAAGAACCATAATATCTATTTTATTTTATTTTTCTAGTAAATAAGATATAATTATGAATATAACTTGCCTAATATTCATAAAAAGAGGAGCGTTGTCCATATTAATATTGCAATTACAAATTATTATTGAGTTATGTATCTATATGAATATCTAAAATATCCCCTATAATTATCTCTCAGATTTTATTTGGTTTAAATATTACATACATTTAAAACAATTGTTCCTGTTTATTTTATAACAGTCTATCTACCCATAACACGAACAAAATAATACTATTCTACCTTCCATTATTAATAATTGTTATTAATATTTTATTTATTGTATTGACGTCACATTTTAGATAAACAAAAATTATTTGTTTAAATAAATAAATTTTCTATTATTTTCTATTCTTACTCTTTGCAATGTTTTCTTTCATTACCACTTTACTATACAAGCATGTTTCAATAACCATCTTTATATGTTTTAATTTTCATTAAGCATGATTTATGATTCCTATTTGCATGTTACCCTTTGTTATTCAAAAAATTACGTAGATTTTTTTTATCATTTTTACACCAAAATAAAAGGACTATTTTGTGTGGCCATAATTGTCATATTATTTTCTCGTATTCATGGAGCATCAGATTATAAAGAAAACATTGCAAAGATTTAGTAGATTTTTCAAATTTATATAAAGATAACAATAGCTTAAGTGTAAAAAAAATTGGTAAATTAGCGTTATTTAAGTGTGGCCACATCAATCTAGTCTATGTTCACCGATGCACTCCAGTAGACCATCTGTCACAAGTGAACAATATTTCTGTATAATGTGTTCACAGCGACTGCCCGCAGTTCTCAGCAGAATTGGCATTATACTGGCCAGCCCTTTGGTAAGAACATTCGCCATTATCACTGGCACATTCCTGAAACAAAACTGTTATATTTCTTATAACGATCCTTAATTAGATAGCAGATTAAAAAATACTAAGAAATATAACAGTGTAGGACACCATTGCAATCACAGCACAGAATCATCTAAGACCGCATGCGTAGACAACAGAACTTAAATTTACAAATGATTAATAAGCATAGGTCAGCTAAGTAGATTTGTTTCATACACCGTTATTTTTATATAGGTGTAGCATTTAAATCGTATTTAGCTAATTCGTATGTATTTTATAATTTGTATTAATTAAGTTAAAGAAGGGAAATACGCCTAAGGGTGATTGTGGCGCCTCTATAGATGAGAGCGTTACGTACGTTAATAGTACGCAAATTTACAGAAGACAATGCTTTGTTAGTAGCCATCAGTAACATTTTGCAGCTTTTGCGATCACCAATACAAACCGATGCTTCGGCTAAAGTAAATAATACTATTCATCCGCGTAGGAGGCGATGGCATTCCTCAATTGGGCAAAATCAGAAACGCCCCAACCGGAGTCTAGCGGTGCTGTAAGTGATGTCACAACGTCCAAATACATTTCGTCAAACACCATACCATCTCAGATATGATATCACGAAATCTAACGCATACTTTTTTTTTAATGCCACTTCGGATCGCTACAGCCTGTAAGTAGCCATTAGTTTTGTAGAGTATGTACCAAAGCATTAACAAATACTTCATAATTTCATTTCAAATCATGAAATAATTTCATACATATACCTAGTGTTTCCGTAGCTAGCAAGCAATAGTGATGGATTCAACAATATTACATAATTATTATATATTTATTATCGAAAATATCGAAGGTAACTGTTAACAAAAGAAAAATATAACAACTATAGCTGAATTAAAAAATCCAACACTGTTAGTAGAGGAATAGATTTAGTGATTTTTCTTATAACAATAATTTTCCTATAGTAGTAAATATTTTGCAAGTGATTTATTTAAAAAATTGGCTGCAGGGTGATAAAAAGCGGGAGTCGACAGGGGCTGCTGACTTGGTGACGTGTACAACGTGCGCCGGAGCGCCGGGCGCGTGTACCCATACAACTAATAATGGTGGTGTTTCAGAGGTAACATACAGATATGTGTTACCTACATAATAAATGCTTAATTTTACTTATTTACACCTTACACTAAAACTCGTAAAATCTTCTTTACAGTAATTTATTAAATTATTTTACTTTTATATTATTTCACTTACACAACAACTAATTTTGGTTTAGAATGTTTTTTATATTGTATCGTGTCTATATTTTCATATTTACGAACACAATTTATTTTCTTCATTGCTTTTTGTTATTAGTGTCAAAACGTAGTATGTATTTTTGGTTCGCCATCATCATTCATTTGCAAAATTATTTTCAGCCATGTTTCGTCCAGGTCCGTAAAAAGGAGCCGCCGCATCCGATCCGGGTCGCGAAGACAATCGACGTGATCGCTCGTATCACATTCCCCACTGCCTACGCTGTGTTTCTTATCTTCTTCTTCATACACTACAAGGCCTTTTCTTAATCATCAATCAGCGCGCTTCGGGCTTCGCGTTTGGATAACTAAACTCCGATTGTCACTGAAAAAATCCTCGCGTAGCTTCAAATATTTTTCATATTATATCACCTTTTATACATTTTTTTAAATTTGACTAGGTATGTAAAATTAAAAGAGTCAGACTCCTTTAGGACCTCCTTTTAGAACCGGACAATGATGCAGCTTCGTATTTCTACGTCATATATAAAAGCTTTATTAGATAAATTCACTGTGAACAAATATTATTGATTACTTCAATATAACTTAGGAATTGTGATTTAGCTTCCCATATATGAATAAGTGAAAAATAGTCATAAGGATATGTATTGACAGCTAAACTTTTGTTTGTTATTGATAAACAGCTTATTATAATATTAAAAAAATATGGTTACGATCAACTGTTTGTAGACTAAAGTAAAATATAATGAACTGGAACATGAAATTGAAAATAATCAATATTCATATTTATCAAATAATCTTTATTAACTAAAAAGCATCAGATATCCTCTAAAAAAGAGTGGAGACATGTCTATTAAAAAAAAATTATAATTTGGACTTCAAATAGATTCTAAAAATATTCTGAGACCTATATGTTGTGATTAGGACAGATTTTTGAACCTTGATAAGTGGGAACAATTCACATACCTAGTTAATTTTAGAGTTTAGTTTGTTTTGAAAAAAATATCTATTGCGTTACTTTCTTGTAAGCTTATTTAGTTACGCGTCGTGTCAGATAAACGAATCTATTTCAATCTTTCAACAGTCCAATAATGATTATTTGAAAACATAATAAAGTATTATATATTTATACATTCATTGTTTTCAACATTTTCAATGTGAACCACATCCACATTTGTTGTGATACTACCATTACAGTACATGTCACGCTAGTATTTATTGCTGTCAGTGGCGTAGTGAGGGGGGGGGGGGGGGAAGGGGGGGCATCATGCCCCGAGCGCTACTCACAAAGGGACGCCAAAAGGTCTGCAAAACTGCAAAAATGTTCGTCTGGGGGGCGCTGAAAAGGTATTTTGCACCGGGCGCGAGTTACGCCCGTTACGCCACTGATTGCTGTCTGTATATTTGTTGATTTGAGATTGAAGAAATTTAACCAAAGTTAGTTGTAGATAATAAAGCTCAAATAAGTAGTTATTTTTATAGATTTAGTCATTACCCTTACGATCACAGCGTTTTCGTGTTTTAGATACCTAAACATATAAATATTTGGTATAATACCATGAACATGCCTTCTATTGTTCGATTCATATATTCATTTTTTGCCTGATTAGAATAAAAATAGATATATTGTAAATACAAATGAATTATCAATACGTAATTTAAGCTTAACATAACACGATAGTAAGTGGGTAACGTCTAATTATGTTATGCACTGATGTTTACTTTTATAGTAAATTATCATATAATTCACATGTGATTTGTGATTGTGACTTGTGAGGCGCCATAAGCTCAAAAGGCTTAATTTTTAGAAAAAAAAATAGATATAAGTGTGCCTTGGAAATTTACCATTTTTTATAGTTACCGCACTTTGCGTTTTTGATATGACCAAAGATGTCTGACGAATTTGTTTTGATCGTAATTTAATTATTTTGCTGTTCTTTAATTGGTTTAAAAATAATATTTAAAAAATGATTCTTTGTAACTACGAAATTGCAATTTATAACTTGAGAACATAATATTTATACTTAAAAATAGATAATTTTTAAATTGTGATGCGTTCGCTATATTTAAATAAGTTTAATTAAACACTTATTAGCACATCATTTTCATAGTCTTGAATTATATGAATTAATTTTAATAAGTACATATTTATAATTTTTAAGTTATTGTTACGCTTCTATGCTGAACATTTCTAAATAATAGAATAGCTTAGAATCCCAGGCTCTCTCAGAACTTTTTTTTTCTCAGAAATGTACGGGATTAGGTAAGTAGCATTCGTACCAATTGAGAAACTTTGGGGGTAATCCTTCGATCAACTATAGATAATCAACTCAATTAGATCAAGTATATTTATAGTTGATTGATGATGTAACCATTTTATTCTTCTTAGTCTTCATTTTAACGTATGTCTTAGAAAATACTGTATAAAATTAATAATTAATACAACTTCTAAAATAAATGTCACCAATAAATAGCCATCAGGCCAAATTATGTTATAATCAAACGCTATATAATCTTGTACATTTATTTTAAAAAAAAAGGAGTTCTGGGGAGCTTCAGATCTTTGATCCTGATTTTGTACCAATGTTAATCCATCAATAGTCCGTTACTCCATCAATAGTCCTATTTAATAATGAAAATTATATTTATTATTATGATCTTAATATTTATGTTACATTTCATGTCAACAAATATCTTTTTCACAAATTACTTACACACTTATCACAAAAAGGTAATGTACTTTGAAAACTTGACAAACCAACATAGGTATAATAAAAACTGTTTTTTTTTTCTTTTTTTTTACTTTTCACCTATTATATAAATGGCTTACGTCTCAGCCGAATCATAAAATTTAGACGCTACGGCTTGGTGACTGTTACGGAGTACGATGAGCAGAGACAATTAACGAAACGGCTAAGTTGTTATAGTAGTTGGATGCGACGTAGATATACGCGAAACGCGATAAATAATACACAATGAGTAAAAATTAAATATGTACTCTGATATAAAAATGAAGCTGTGCGCGCAAGTTTAGCTCGAAGTTCAGTTGTCGATTTTGAATTTTTTTCCAAAAAAAATTCTATTCATATATTTTATCAAAATTCTCTTTTGGTAAAATAATAAAAAAAATGAAATATAACAAATAATATATTACGTTATTAAGTTTTGGAAAATTACTTGATATGGAATATTATTATCTTTCACATAAAAAGCTTTCATACTTCATATTATATACATTAATAAAAACGTGGTATCCTAAATTTGTCCATTTTATATAGTTTTTCATAGATCCTAAGCTTATTATTCCATTAGAACATTATGTTCAACCATATTAGTGTCAACGATTTTATGCCTTTTGCTTGTTAAAAAGCGGACCAAAGAGTCAAGTTTTGGTAATATACACCTTATCTAAATATAGTATGTATAGTTAAATCGTATATTGTTATCGTAAGAACCCGTTTTGGCTGTGCTTGAATATTGTAAAATAAAATGTATAGTATTATGAAGTTAATTTTTATATGTTTATCGTCTAAAGTTGTCTATTTGTTTGTTTATATATTTAATATATTATAGGGCACGGTTATTTAATACGATTTGATGAGATATAGCTATTTAACAGACGACGTATGTAATGAAACTATGAATGAATACAATTGAAGCCAATATTTTAATTTAACCGAATTTAAAGTAAGCGCATTTCAAAATTATATTTATAAAATTTTCCTAACACAAGTAAGACATGAGAAATGTGCAAAGTAGTAAGTTTATTTAAGTTTTCGGTATCTTCGTTTTTCCTTTTACTTTCTTCTGAGTAGTCTGGCTGGATAATATGAAAAAACGAATGAGATTTTGGAATACGTTATAATGAGCAATGACATAAAATGTCATTCAGATTCAAAGAAAATGGAGGCGTTTAAATGTTTTTTCGGTTAGATTATCATTTAATAAGCGCTTTCACATAAGATTACAATGTTTTATGTGAAAGATTTATCTCTTGCAAAGTACAATAACAACTCATTGTATTTGAGACGAGTGATCGATAAACATTAATACCCAGTGAATACTTGTGTTTAACGTCGAAATGATATCATATTTTGTCGGAATTTATATAAAATATAAGTGGCGTATGAGTCATATATGACTCATAATTTCACACTTCCTGTATTAATACTTTTAAGTCATAAATATGACTTACTCAAAAATGATTAATAATTTACAGTTTCAAAAATATACCACATACCGTCTTAACTACATATTAGACTATTAACCTCCAAAATATCGGCTTTGCTAAAATAACGTAGGTCTGGGGGCCCTGGGATCTCAGTCTATTATGTATGTCTATTATGTACAATTTATGTCATAATAATGACATAATTTGCAAGTCAATATTCATGTTAGGATGATGTCTGTCATGAAGTAACACATCAAATTAAAGTCATTAATAAAGATATGCTAATATCATATTTTATTTACGATACCTAGATGATCTAGATGTGAGTGACGTCACATTAAAGTCATGTGTTCACTGGAAAGCTATTACCTACATATGTAAGATGGTGTCAAGCCAAGTAAAACGCAAACAAAAGTAAACTGACGATGCTGAATCCACATGGATTCACATTAAATAGAACTATTGGCTCTTATACATTATACGGGCCATTTAGAATCATACTCAAACTCTACTTAACGTAGAAACATAAAATAGTAACTCTTTAAGTTTTTTTTATTGTTTTTAATATTTTTTTACTATTACCTGAAAAGTATCGTTTATGAACAGATTAGAATATTTTTATTTCATAGCGTATACTTTTAAAGTAATCTTATCATCTTCAAGCTAGGTTTAGCAAATAGCCTTGATCAGATCAACACTCGAAGAAACAATTACGTAAATTTTTTATTGTAAATTTTGCTCTATTTTCATATTTATTTAATTGATATGCAAATTGTTCACGTCTCGTTCGTTTTTCCAGTGCCATACAAAATACAAACGCTTTCTTACCCATGAACTATTATATAGTAGTAAAGCTATGTAATGTATATTGTCATATACATTATAAATTTATTTATTTCAGTTTTGGCTTATACGCGCGACATCGTGTCTTACTTGAGAGAAAAAGAATAAAATTCTTTCAATCTCTACGCCGTCCCGTAATTGATGTTCATTAATCTTTTGAATATTTACAGTCTGTGTACTTTATTATTTTTACTCCTTATTATTTTTTACTCCTTTAATAGCTTATATCTAAACCATATACCAAATCAAAAAAAATTAAAAGCCATCTGATTTTTAAATGTTACAACCTTGTAATTTGAATCAATGCAAGAATATATCTATATAATATTATAATAGTCATTAAAAGTTATTTATATTATATCCTCAAAATGATCTCCTGTTACAGATTAATGTTTAATCTATATAAGTCCTCACCTTCTTAGATTATACCATTCCCAAATTTTATAAAAATTTTCAAAGTGATATATTTTAATTCGCAATTTCTATCTACTGTTAAATAATATAAGATAAAATAACATATCATTCGCTTTATAAGAAACAAAAATATAAATTTACGCTATATTCTGTTAAAACTATATAAGATTATATTCAGGCGTTATTTCAAATATGTATTGTTAAATTTTCCAATTTTTAACGTTGTTTATGCTTGATATTGACATTATGATATATTTAATATATTGTTAAAATTGTGTAAATTCATTTATAATTTAAACAATGATCACCCACTTACCAGTTAAATTACAATATTAAAGTGTAGTAGGTAAATATATAATTTTAATGTTCATTTTTTTTTAATATAAGACATGATGTGCAAGTAGTAAAAATTGACATAGTTACCTTAATAAAAAGTACATTTATTGTAAAGACAGTGTAATCGTTCTGTTTAATAATTAAATACTTTTTTTATTTATTTATATATATTATGTATACATTGTATATTAATTTTTGTGTACAAAAATATTAATTATTTTATAAGAGCTTTAAAGGAACTCAATGCATCTGGTCTACTGCGGTGATGACTGATGGGCACCTAAATCATGTTCTGGAATATTTAAAAAACTATAATAAACAACAAGTTACTGCCCTTACACTTTTGTAAAATGATTGTTGTCATGAAGTAGCTCCTACAGCTTTTTCTTGTTATATGTTCAGTATTTATATAATATTATTAATAAGTCGGTATGTATACATATATATAGATATATATATACAATATTAGACAGAAAAATATCATCCTCGCCATAAAAATATATTTTTTAATGCAGATCTATTGTACAAATTAAACAAATACATAAACAAATCATGATTATATAAACATACGGACAGTATTTGAAAATAGTTATTTAAACTAACTGAATAGAACACAAGAAAGGCTTAAATCATGTTAAAATTCGAAAACACCTATTTCTCATTAGCTAAGTTCACTCTGTAGGTTTTTATTGAAGGTAGTTGTAATGTAGAGATGCGCAGAAAGCATTGCCTAGCCCTAGTCATAATATTAAAGATAATCACCATTCTGAAGTAAAGGTGCATTTTCATATACAAATTTAGAGGTGATGCTTTGCCCAATTATATAATATAAACGTTTAAATCGCTTTATTTAAGAGTTAAGTAGGTATGTTACCATACGTTTTCAATCTATTACAAATAGATATAAGTGAATGCTGTAATTTGGAAACAATAATTCAAGTAGTCACTAATTCTAGAGAATGGCTCCCGATATGTTGCTATCTTAAATTGGAAAAGTTGTTGAAATATAAGTACTTATCAAAGTGCACATGGCACTTGATAAAATAAAAGGTAATAGGCATTTTCAATTATTACATTACATTACTGATATAATATTATACATGAATGAAAAAACTTTGGAAAAGAAGCAAAACCACTATTTAAAGCGGCAAGCAATGTAATCAATAATTAACACAAAGTTCTTTTTGCTTAAAAGTCTCTTTTAGTGTTCAATAGATTACCAGGAGCCACCCCTAACGCTGTACTCTATAAAAAGTATTAAAAATCAACAACTTTTCTAATTTTCTATTAGATTGAAATGCCTGAAAGACCAGAGTAGTCCATATAATTGGTTATGCTGCTTTAATGTACAAGTAGGCAAAACAACATTGTCAAGTATTTTTGTGAAATTTTAATAAAATTCCGTCCACTAAATCCAAGCTGGTTCCCGTTGAGTTCTGTGAGTGGATTCTGACTATGTACGGTGTAATTCAACTGTCTCTACAATTCTCGTTTCCCCTAAGATTCCACATGATCAACGTCTATTTTTTTATTACTGCTATTAAATTAAATTTATTTTAACCTTAACAAAAATAAATGTTACTCTGAACTTTTAGGCAATAAATAAATATTAAACTGTATGCGAGCGTTAGATAGAGTATTTTAATTTTAAAAATGTATAATTGACATACCTAGTTTCTACATTTTCTGTTAATGACGTGAATATTATGTAAGTGAATAGGTTAGTAAATTAGGATTAAGTTGCACGAAAAGACATTAGTGAGATAAATACGACCGATGCGTGGCTCTTTATAGGCCATACCCAATAGGTAAAGAGCGAAATACCTACCTTCATCCACTGTGAGTATATTTTCTAAAAAGTGTAGCTAAAATATTAAGAATTTCCAGCATGCCATAATGATTATTCAAATATTTCAAATATTTTTTTATAGTATATGCAGGTTTGTTCAATAAATGAAATATACATAATTATAAATGTGTGCACACATAATTTTTTATATGCAAACTTGTTTTGTTTTGATAGTACATAGTTATAAAACACGTAAATGCAAAGTGTTATTGTATTGTAATTATCTATGTGTATTTAAAATCATGTCTAAAGGCTGTAACATTTTAAAAATAAAAAAGAGATGTTATAATATATATACCTAATAGTTCACTTTGCATTATGTGATACAACAAGATTAGTATTTTTTTAAGCATTATAATATAATATCGATCGGTAACTACCTATTTAACATAATATGTACCTAATATTAAACAAAATTTGCAATTCACGCATCGCCTTGTGTAAATAAATGATGACTGGATGTCAAATTGTATGTTGCATTGTAAATAATTTTAATATAGTATTTATGATTACAATTTTCAAAGTAATTAAAACACAATTTCAAATTTAATTCGTTTTATTTTAACTGCCTGCATTTCAACAAATACTTAAGTAGCGGCTAGTTGTGTAATTTTTGTAATACAGAAAGTACGTTGAATAAAACCTAAATTACAATTAAAAGTACAATAAAAAAATCTGCTGAGAAGATTAAAAACATCCGTGCCACAAGTTTGATTGCTATGCACGAGTTAAAATTAAATTAAATCAGCTTCACGCTGTATCCCGCACACAGCAGGGTAGGCAGAGGGAACCTAGTGTTAAGACACTCCGTTCCCCACTTTTTGCCGAATTCTGGAGGCATTGCGTGTTCAGTGGCAGAGTCCACGCCGCGCTTAACCTCGAGACCAGAGCGAAGAAATGGAAATATAAATTAAAGTAAATATTTCATCTCCTCGTCGCGTCCACAACCAGTCGGTTTTAGAGACCTTTAACAAAATCATTTGTTGTTGATCCATATACTTATCTACGTAGTTTGATGGTTGCGGATTTACCGCTTGTTTGATAATAGTTATTAGATTATAAGTAGTAGTCCCCCGTCTTCCATTACCATTTTTATTTGTCTAACTAATACACCGACACATCGGTGGATTAACCCCGTCAGGGGCCCGGGGTGGCCCCGGGCCGGGGTAGTTGAATGAGGCCCTCAATGTCAAAAGATTTTTACTTTTCACAATTTTTTCATGTACAAATTAGTCTATATGTTTATTTAGTTTACATCTTTTAATTGACATTTGAATTAGAATTGCATTCACATAGGAAAATAAAATAAGAAATAGCAAAAAGGAAAATAAAATATGTAGTAGAATTTAACAAAACTAAAATTTTAAGAGTATACTTTATTTATATGTATTTTATATGAGTAGGTACGTAAGAATGTAAATAAATTTATAAAAATAAATCGACTTCAAATTGGTATAAAAAACAAAACAGCCAGTAAACTCAAGGGTTCCGTACAAAAGTTGGAATTCTCGTAATTTTCCGACATTTAAGCTTAGCTTAGTCAGGGCCCTTTTATCTGATACCTCACTTAAACTAGCGGTTTTGATACCAAATTTTACCTTCCTTTTAAGGCTGTTATTTTTAGGATTTGACCAAAAAATAATAGTTTTCTAAACTAGTACTACCTGTAGATGCTAGCTTAGCCAAATTTCATAATAATATGTCAACCAGAAGTACCCTATTACGTATGCTATATAGTATTTAAATACGCTTTTTTGCGATATAAACGGCCATGCCTTTTTTTTAAGTAAATGTAGAAATACAATTTCTTCAAGATATCAAGAGACCGTAGGTCTAAATATATGGTTTGAATTTCAATTCGATATCTCCAAGCGATCCTGAGATAAAGGCTCTTGACAGACAGACGGACAATGTGATATTATAAGGGTTCATTTTAAGATACGGAACCCTAAAAAGAAAGTTCTTACCTACCTATGTTTTCTTAATTTCCCCATACCCCTTAAACTATTGAAACGATTTTAATGAATCTTATACTGTTCTTTAAGTTGAACTATACCTAACTTAAATTAAAAAAATCATCTTGATAAGACTTTAAGTTTTAGAGAAATTCATAGACAAACATACAAATATCAAATTAAGCACACGTGCTTGGGACCCTAAATGGATCATCATACTCAAATATTATTCAAATACATACATATCAAACTGATAATCTGCTTTTTTTGAAGTCACTTAACGTAAAATGTATACATGTATCTAATACTTGTACTTTATATTACGTTTCCGTGTCTTCGTTTAACTTGCTCAATGCCTGTGGTTAAGTTCAACCTGTTCAAAAAGCTGTTAGGCGAGCTGTTCAATTCGGTTTCGATCTTTAATTGTTATATTTTTTGCCATAGCGAATTCTCCTATGAAACGTTATAAACTAAATAACTATATTATCTTACTTACATTCATATACACATACATATAATAAAAAAGCCTTGAGCAACACCGTGACCTCTACATGTGTTTTGTGGACCTGGAAAAGGCCTTTGATCGCGTACCAAGATCTGCCCTCTGGATAGTATTTGAGAAATATGGCTGCCCTGTGAAGTTCGTAAATTTAGTGCGTCAATTTCATGAAGGCATGATGGCCCGTGTACGCCACGAAAATTACTTTACAGAACAGTTTATTGTAACAAGAGGAGTGAAACAAGGATGTGCTCCAACCCTGCTTGTTATATACTTTGCTGCGGTTATGAAGGATGCCCTTAGGAACTGCAATGATAGCGTTTCACTGAATGTTCGCATGGACAAGAGTGTACTTGACCTTACCCGTTTCAGAGCAAAACAATAAGTCCAGCAGACCACTGTACTGGAAATTCTTTATGCAGACGATGTTTGCCTTATGGCTGACAGTATGGAGAATCTGCAAAGATCCGTCCACAATTTAGATGACTCTGTCGAAAATTTGGCCTTGTAATCAGCGCATTGAAAATTCAGATTCTGAAACAGCCTGCAAAGGGAAAATCTGCTAGTGACACTGCTGTCTACTTAGGAGAGAAAAAACTAGACGAAGTCAATACCTTCCGGTATTTAGGAAGTCTAGTTCGTAACGACAATCGTCTCGAGTCTGACATATCTGCGCGAATCGCCAAAGCCGCTGCTGCTTTTGTTAAACTGAACCAAAGAGTATGGAAGTCTCACGACCTAAATCTCCACACAAAACTTGCCGTCTATAGAGCAATCATACTACCTCTGCTTCTATATGCCTCGGAGACCTGGTGTCTGTACAAGAGTGACATCAGACGTCTTGACGTCTTTCACATGAAGTGTCTCCGTGCCATTCTTCGTTTGAAATGGCAGGATCGTGTCTCTAACTCTGAAGTTCTTCGTCGGACTAAAATGACCGATATGGAGAGTCTGCTAACAAAGTGTCAACTACGCTCTCTCAACTACGGTCTGGACACCTAGTGCGTATGGACTCCTCAAGGTTGCCAAAGCCAGTCTTTTATACAGAGCCTATAATTACACATACAATGATAGCGGGCAGCTTCATTGAGCTATCTGTGACCGAATCTTTAAAACTAAATTCGGTTTTGCGAGTCACATTCGCGCTCACGAACGTCGAACTAATAATTAATAACAGTGTGTCGCCGTCGACGGATATGTCTGGGAGGACATCATCATCATATAAGATATTCATGATATAAAGACCAAGTCCCAAATTAATTTTCATTTACTGTTACTCAGTTGATAAGGATGGCGCAGTGCCGTAGCAAATTTGGATACCTGGCCCCTTAAATTGCGTAGCCTCTGAATATTTGCCAACTTGCAGTACAACACTATAATAAAACTGTGTAATCCTACAGTAAAATACTATAATAAAACTGTGTAATCCTACAGTGTGGTCAGAGGCTCACTTTAACCAGGAGCCATAGAATGTTTGGGAATTTAATTTTTGTATATTTTTTCCTTTTAAAGACTAGGATAGTAATTTCCTACAAAGTTTTTACCTTGCAGCCGTGCTTTGTAAAGAAAGAAAAATGATGTAAATTGATAATTTTAGCAAGTGTCACATGAGCAAATAGATTTTTTTTAATAATTGTATATTTAAAATAAAGACTTAAAAATTTACATTACCAACAACAATCTTTAATTGCATTTTTATATAGTCCTCACGCTGTATTCCACAGCAGGGTAGGCAGAGTAGGCAGAGAATATAGTGTAGACACTCTGTTCCCTATTTTCCGCCGAATTTTGGAGACACTGCGTGTTAAGTGGTGGAACTCAACGCCACACTTTTGACATGACATCAGAGCGAAGAAATACAAATATAAATTTAAGCATATATGGGGATTGAACCCACAACCAGTCGCATTTACAGTCACACACTTGTGCACCTGTGCCACGGCCCACGACTGAACTCAGTAACTGTATTTTAAAGTAGAGAAAACAGAAAACAATAATGCCTAGCCTCATTTCACTTATAGTTTTATAGACATGACGACAGATGTACTTATGGAAGTTCTCCGAAATGCACATATTTCAAGTTCTTTATGTTTATTATTTAATAAACATAGTATAAATAAAAGTATTTTACTTAAATACTTAATAAAATATTAAACAAATAGTCGTCGAAAACAAGTTTAGTGATCAAACAAGGTTAGTGATGGTCTATACGAAATGATGAATGACGAAAAATTATGTCTTCATAATTTATCATTGTTGGTACACAGCATCATTATCCTCAGATGCTTATTTCTATATATATATTCTCAATATAGTTCATAAATGCCACTTCAATAAACGTGCATTATAAATTATAATGTCCAAGCCCTATATTACACAGCAAAATTTCAGCTTTACTCGTTGATTTTAAAAAACACGTATTTTTTGGTTAAAAATAACTATTTTAGAAGAACTGCCATTTTAATCTTTACTAATACAATAAAAGCGGAAGAGTTTGTTTGTTTGTTTGTTTAAGCGCTAAGATCCCCTAATCTACTGATTCGATTTGCTTTATTTTTATTTTGTATGAAAGCTGCATTCTTCAGAAGTGCTATAGGCTATATAACATTACGGTGTAAGTCGTAATTAACCTTAAATAACGAAATAATGCAGCGCAGATCAATGTTTGATCTGCGCTGCACACATTAATTATACGTCACTACGTTTTATAACAAAAATATTCTATTCTATTAGATCTAAAAAAAAGTCCGCGACACCATATATCTATTTCATAAAAATAAGTGACAGTAATGCATTTTGTGACAAAAAAATAATTCTAAATCGTACTAATTGTATCGTAATAATTGTAACATATATAATAAAAACTTACAAGCGACAGTTATTTCATCATCAAGAAAATTTAATGCAGAAAATTTTCGGCTCTTATAGCATGTAATTTGGACATGAACTTTTTGAGAAAATGTAAAATTAAAATAATTCAACGCTCTGTTTATGGCCGCAATACTAGGCTCGAGTCCCGCGAGGGGCGCCCTTGCCGCCAATTTTGTCCTAGCAGGTAGCGACGTAGTGCTTGCACTTTCTCAAAATTATGAAAAATGATTAAATGTATAATAATTACATATAGGTAGTATACGGGCGAAGTCGCGAATGGACCGCTAGTTTATCCTATTATATTTTAACAAGAAAAACAATAAATATTGACAATTACATAACAAAAATAAATAACTTTTCACTGACAATCATTTTAGCCCAATTATGATATTTTTTATATGAGAATTTAAGGGACATAAAATAATTAAACTCCATACTCTGTACAACAATAACTATGTAATTCAAGCGGGCGAAGCTGTGAGCGTCGTTAGTAATTTAACAAATATGGGAGTGGTACGGTACATAAACAATTTTAATTGATAACATTTGAAAGTTTAAACAACCATAATCTACGTAGCCATGAAAAATATTTTAAAGTTGATAATATAACAAAATTTGTAGCATTATTATTACATATATACGATACGGTATTACAAAAAAGAATTATATATTTAATTTTTATCTATATTGACAGCTTTGATTTTTATTATATTTGAATTGAACGAAGCTTCAAAGTTCAAACTTCAAAGTCACTTTGAGTATGACAAGTTTATTCTAAAATCTAAATGCAGTTTGTGCCTTATAATCGATTTTATTGTAGAATAACAGTAACAACTAAACTTAAAAAATGAAAATTTAAGACAAAAATTAAGTAATAAAACTATGTGAAATTTCAATATCAACATACAAAATGGTGCTTTTTAATTTCTGGTCAATTCTCCACTGGTATCTAAGACCAATTGTAAAGTGGTTTTTAAGAAAAACTACCCAACTATGTGAACTCCAAAGAATATGCTATGGTGATAGGCCTGGAACTCAGAGAACTTGTAATATCGAACAGTCTTTAATGTTGTCAAGAACACGAGACGTTAAGGAAGTTGTATCATTTTTAGATGCTGTAGTAAAGGAACGTAAGTTTGTTCCCATAAATTTCCGAGAAATACTTGACCCATCTATAAATATTATTTTAAGAGTGAAAAAAATTAACCCCAAGCTCCATGATGTCTTTATACCATCATTTCGACGTTGCCTGCAACAAATTTGGAGTTACAGGCAACTTACAGATGAAATTGAAGAAATACGTAAAACTCAATATGATAGTAATAATCCTGACCATGAAGATAAATTATTGAAACTATGGGCCTTATTAGTACCAAATAAACCATTGGAAGCAAGAATTACAAAGGAGTGGCAATATATTGGTTTTCAGGTAAATATAATGCTATTTCACTATAAAATCATGTTTTATTGTTAAATTCATTTTGTTATAATAAATGAAAACATTACACATTTTATTTCCTTTCGGCAGGGTGATGATCCGAAAACTGATTTTCGTGGAATGGGACTTCTTGGTTTGGATAATTTACTTTACTTCTCTACTGAATATCCAGATGTATCAAGGCATGTTTTGAGTCATTCAGTGCACCCTAAGTATGGTTATACGTATGCTATTGTAGGTATCAATTTAACATCAATGGCATATTTTCTTTTAAAAGATGGTTCAGCAAAAACTTACATGTTTAATGCCAAACATCAATTGCCTAGCATTCATTTATTCCATAAATTTTATTGCTACTTATTTTATGAGTTTGATAAGTTATGGTTAGAATCTAAACCTGAAAATATGATGGAATTCTCAATTATCTTTAAAAAATTTGAAAATGCAATACGCACTGAATTAGCTGATCCTGCATCTGTTTTTCGAATAAATATTGAAGTTGATACAGTATAACAATATCTAGTCAAATATATTATTTAAATAAGTATTTTATGCACATTTTGCAAGCTTTATAAATACAAGTTCTACACAAGATTTTAAGATGAACATTTTACATAAAATTTAGAGTAAAATATATTAAACGATTATTACATAACATTTACAACTTGTCACATGTTATGTAATTAGATTACTTTTAATGAACTGAACAGTCTCAATTCTTAATTATTAAAGATATAGTAAGTAAATATTTGGTGTTTGATAAAATACTATAAAATTTATGAACATATCAAATACCAAATGGAGGCTGAATATTCGTTACAAATCAAATCTTAAACATTAACAATGTTTTATTTAACATGACATTCTCCTAGCTCAGATTTGATGTCTCGAACTGTACAATATTACACTGAACCCTAAAATAGAGCCAATATTTTTATTTTTTTCTTAAAATTCATATTAATTAAAATATAATATAAAATGTAACTAAAAATGCTACCTGTGTATTAGGGCCACAAGTACCATAAAAGTTACAATTTGAAACCTTTGTAGCTAATTTCTAATTGTAAATGCTATGGTTGTGAGTTAGGTTTCCACTTAAGTGGTGAGTTATTTTCCTCATATTGGTAACAAGACAAACCATGAGATGGAGTTCTGCAATAATTCGAAAAAGTGGAGAACAATGTTTTAATACAAGGCCTCTACCTCTAGTGCTATATGGGGGATGCAATGTGAAACTAAAAATCATACCTAATTTTTAAACATCACATAAGTAGCATAATATTGTCATGACAAGAGTGTTTATAATTTGTTTGGAAATAAAATATTATGTTCACATTGAATTGTTTTATTTTTATTAAACATTTATTTTAAATAAAACTAATGCTGCCAATAATAAGTATTTATTTTAAAAAAATACGAAAAAAGATAATTAAAAAACATAGTTAAAATTTGTCTTCAATAAGCATCTTAATAAAATATACAATTATGTTAAATTAGCCCTTTTATTGTATCTTAGGGAAAATGCAAAAAACATCACAAAAATAGAAATACTAACAAATTTGTTAATATATTTGGACGGATTATATTTTGCATACCCTGCAAATTTAATATATATATTTTTTATTTATATAAATCTTAATAAAATAGTTATACTGCTATCAAGCCTTTATTCTCATTCATATTATTGTCGGGTAAACAGAAAGGAAACATTTAAAGGTTTTTTTTCCCGAAAGTTGAATATTATTGTGTAACAAATCATTTAAAACGTTAACTTTAGGATGACGTATCAACTTCAAGAATGTAACTAAAAGAGAACACATTTGTAGCAAGATTTTTTAAAAATGTTTTTAAATAAATAAACAAAACAAAAATATCGTTCCTCTATATACTGTAAACCAGAAATAAAAGTAAAGTATGAAGAATATTTGACAAAAAAAATAAATACAGAAATGTCATTTTATATTTATTTTTTAATAAAAAAATCTTATTTTTTTCTCAATCTGGCCCATATTTTGAGAGATGATAGTTTCCTTTAAAACTGAAATTGCGGTCTTTTACGTTGACATTGTAAATAACAATATCGTTTTTACATAGTCAAAATTATAATAACTAGACATGGGCGTTATGAAACGTAATCGGTTTCAGAAACTGCTTACGAGTCGAATAATCGCATAACTAGTTTCGGGGACAAACACATAACGATTATTTGACATACGTAGTTTCATGACAGTAAGCAATAACACATTTGTCAAAACTCAAAAGCAGTTGTAGTACAACTGTAACTTATTTCAAATAGATTATATTATAAAATAGTAATGTCAGTTACATCGATTCTAACATAGTCGCATCTCGCTCTATCTTACTACGTTTCGAACGAAAAGAGAGACAGCAATAGATCAAATTTGTATGCAATTACATTGTAAATTATTTTCATTTCCATTCTTAGAACAAAAACGTCATTAAAATATGATTGATTACGCACTCCATGAAAAGAAAAAGTGATGCTAAAAATTAAAATTAGTAAATGCATAAGTAAAATTCTATGGAATTAAAAATAGTACTAAAAAAGAGAAAGTAAACTGATTATAAACAATATTTTTGAATATTTTATAATAGTGAAATTGCGAACCTAATTATGAGAATAGATCATTACTATTAAATATTAAGCGGACTATATTATATTATTAAGTGAATATAGCTTAAAAGAAATATAAAAAAATCAAATAATCAACATTCATTTTTTTTATAAATAAATCTCCATTTTTTTTACCTTTGAATTAATTATATCCCTTTAAAGTTGCGATATATTTAAACATCGTTGCACACATATTTAATTTTGAAAAAAAAGTTAATATTTTTCAAATATTAAAATTCTAGAAATAAGCATTATTATGATAGGTAATATAACCTTAAGCATTTTTGTAATCATAACACTCTTTACCGTTATGATTACAGATAACATGCAACATTTTCTGTAATCATAACTATAAAAGTAAACGTAAGCAAATGTTTGTAACTAGTTACAAAAATAAGCAGTTTTGAAAACTAGTTACTCGTGTACCCGAAACTAGTCGCAACCGATTATGCCTAAAAGACGTTACGACCCACGTCTAATAATAACTAGACCAAAAAACTTCGAAATGACACTGACACTTGCATCATCTAGTGCACTTGCATCATCTAGTGCACTTGCATCATCTAGTGCACTTGCATCATCTAGTGCACTTGCCGTGTGATTCTATCAAGTGTATTTAACCCATATAATAAATAGAATGTTGCTTATATGGACTGAGAATTTTGATTTACAAAAATTTTTAACATAACACTTTTTTATTTAAACGACGATATGTATCGACAATGATACGTGGGCTTAGAGTGGAAACTTGCTTAATTCCTTTTTGTGATTATGTACTTGAACATTTTGATACCATTTGAGAGTGTAAAAAAATATAAAATCGTACGTTTATTTTATATAGAATATGAATATAAACCAATTTTTGAAATCGTAAAAAGCTTCTGTTAATACATACATACTCATTACTTTCAATAGGTATGTATATACACGAACAAGAACAGGTTGTTAGCAGGTTTACACTCTTAGCTGAAGACGATATACGAAAATTTTAGATTTCTATAAAAATTGCTTGACAAAGTTTGCAGGTTACAATATACATAATTTCACAAACATCATAGATACTGTAAATGAAACGAAACAAATTATTTGCTTTTCTTGCTTTGGTTTTGTTTATCTTTTTTGGGTTTCGGTTTTGATTTTCCCGCTTTAATGATAGCAATTAAGGCCGTGATAGCAACTAGACCAAAACCAGCGAGACCTATTTGCCAAACCCATGGATACCGGGCCAAGATCTCCATTGACAGTGCCACACTATATTTAATAATGTCCACACACCAATCAACCAATTCGTCACTAGAAAAAAAATTACAGCATTTGATTACATTATATTTTATAATTTAAAAAAAATCTACAAAAAAGAGGCCAGTCGCGACACTGGTTGAGGGTTCGATCGAGGAAATTAAATATTTATTTACATTTATATTTTCATTTCTTCGCTCTGGTGTCGAGCCAAAGCGCGGCGTTGAGTTCCGCCACTCAACACAATGCTTCCAGAACTCGGTGGAAAGTGGGGTATGTAGTGTCTTAACACTAGAATACCTCTGCCGCCCTGCTGTGTGCGGGATACAGTGTGAAGCTGATTTTTTTTTAAGAAATCAACAATCAAAGATTGGAACAAAACAGCCATACATTATGACTTCCTATCAAAAACACCACTCTATATAAAGTATGGTGTGTAGTTGTGTACATAACTATCATAAACTAAGTCGGTTATGTAAAAAAAGATAACTTTAATATTGTAACTGAACTCTCTCATGGACCAAATAAGATGATGATTTGGTAAAATAAAGATTCAGTTTATAACAGTGTTGCCAGATCTCCCGATTTTGGCGATTTTCCGATCTTCAGCCCAAAATTAAATGTCCCAATCAGGGTAGGCATAGTCCCGCTTTTCATGGATTTAAGTAATAAAAAAGAATTTCTCACAGTAAATGGAATAATCACTTTTTTAAACTTTAAGTTTATATTTCTCTATAGCATGGTGAGCAAAGAGAACCCAGTATTCAATTATTAATTAATAAGATGCTCCATGATCAGTTTTCTGTGTAAATTCAAAATTCACTTTATCTACCAGAGTAGCGAAATGAAAATAATTAGTTCTCTTAAGAGGAAATCGAACCCTCAACCGTCAGGTACTATTCTACTGTGTCACAATGACCTTTCTATGTTTGTTATAAAAAAAGGGAACCAATGTCCTAGTAACGGAATACTTACAATGGTGACGAAAGAAGTGGCACTGTTTCACCTTTAGAATTTTTATACCAGTCCTGAGCAAACGATACAAATGACTTTATATCACTTTTTGGCAAATCGTACTTGTATACTTTCCCTAAGCGGAAGCTGTATAATAAAGAAAAATAATGAATTAATGCATATTTTTTTTTATAAGCCCATGTGCTTAGTGCCTCAATGTCACTACATATGACAGCAAGCGCTACGGGTTTTTTACGATTCCCATTCAGTCAATTATTTTTATTTCCTCTCTCTGGTGACAAGACGAAGAGCGGCGTTAAGTTTCTCCACTCAACACTCATGGTGTCGTAAATTGGATGGTATTTTGCAGATTCTTGGATCATAGTGCTTAACACTACATTTCGTCTGCCTACCCTGCTATATACAGCGAGGCCATTAGCATATGTTCGTGTAAATATCGTTTTTTTTTATTTTCAAGGCAATTTTTGTTGTAAATTTCTACGGTAGGCACGGCCCATCCGCCCCCCCCCCCCTCTTCCTACGCCCATGCGTGAAGCAAAAATTTTTTTCATGTTATTTTAAATATCAAATAGTGTAGTTTACAAAACAAACTTACAAAAGAAACGCAGGCAGTTTAGCGATTTTAAATCGTTTGGCGGTATTTAAACCAGCTAAATTAGCATCAATCCTAGCAACATTGATGCGACCACGTAAAGTTGCGCCAACACCCTCCCACACTGCATGTAATCTTTGGCATTCCACACATGATGCACCATAGCTGAAAGAAAAACATAGTCATATTTCTTTTTAGCTTCCCGCCGTATCCGTATAACGTAAACAGAGGGAATCTAGTGTTAAGACACTCCGTTCCCCAGTCCCCCGCACGATTTTTGAGGCGATGAGCAACTCAACATTGCGCTTATCTCGTTATTAGAGCGTGGAAAATTAAATTAAAATAATACCCAAAACCAACGTGACTATTTTTGGGTCGCCTCAAAACGGGATTGACATTCTTTTTTAAAGTGAGCGTTTTTTTTAAAGGTGTGCTTTTCGTGTTTTTTGGATGGCTTCTTTAGAGGTGTGCTTTAGTGTTTTTAGGGTGGCTTTCGTTTTTTTATGATAACTTAAATGTTTCTCGACGTGGAAAGCTGATTTTTAGGTATAATTAACATTTTTTAATAAATAATTTAATATTTCCATTTTTTTTATCTATCTAACGTACTGCGATAATCATGGAGAAACTTGTTTCGACCGACCAAATTTAGATGCTATTCAGGAAAAAATGGGACATTTGTACGTCCCGGTGGCATGTTTCGAGACATCAGGACACACAAGCAAAAAATGGGACGTCTAGTCATGTTACCCTTAACCCACAACCTTAACTAGTGCCTTTTATACCACGAAAGACAATATTACTTTTTGCTATTTATAAATTATTTTAATTTAAATTCAGAAGCCGTCGTGGCGCAGGAGCACACGAGTAAACGCGCCGGTTGTACGTTCAATTCCCACTCTATGTGGTCGCGGGAGATATATAATTTTTAATATATCCATATCTTCGGTCCGGTAATGTAGTAAAGCGCGGCAGTGATTTCCACCACTCAACACGCAGTGCCTCAAGAATTCAGTGGAAAGTGGGATACAGAATAGTCGTAATGGGAAACGGAGTTTCTTAATTATGGGTTCCCAGATTCTCTCTGCGGCATCGAGTTCCTCCGCTCAGCATACAAAGTCTTGCATTTAATCAGAATCCAAAAAAGGAAGTGTTCTAACAGTTTTTTTTCACCCGACTATGGCGTAGCAAAAAGGAGGGTTATAATTTTATCCTACTTTACTACATTGCTATGTATAGTAAATAAATAGCTTGAAGCTAAAAAAAATATAAAAATATTGAATACTCACAACATGACAAACCAATCTCCAGTAGTAGCTCCAGTAGCTGCTTGTGTTAGATGTTCAAATATTTTGTCATTGAGTTCTTTAACAGCTGGTGACTGGTTCTTTTCCAGAAATCCATACACTTCATTTTCATTTGGTTCACCTTAACATTTCTCAGTGTAATATATTATGTTATTTAAAATATAATATAATAGAAAAATTAAGAATCACTTTAAGTAACCTTAAATAGTGTTAAAAGTTAATCAATCTGTTTCATTTAATTTTAAAATTCTAACTTTTTTTGATCTAATCTCAGACAAGAGAACTATTTCTAACATTGCAAAATAAAGTAAATACTGAATTCCAGAATTCTGAAATTTCTAATGTCAAAAGTACCAATATTAAAAAAAGAGCGCGACCCATAATAATCTACATAATATAAAACTTTTACATTACTCAGACAATGCACAGCCAAAACTACTCAGTTTAAGAAATAAGTGAGTTAAGAAAGGATTTCTCAAATCCCTATGAGTACAGGTAAACTGGGGATCAGTACAAAATTTTGTAACATCACATTTCAAAATATAATATACAAACATAATTCAAAACTGCTATTTTAATTTCATAATTTCTAGGCATAAAATTTTCAAATCATCATTGTCATACTAATGAGGGCGTCTCACAAGTGTGAAAATGTCAAATATTGTAGTTTTATCTTGTTACCAGAGCAAAGAAATGAATTTAATCCCTCAAGTGGGAAAGAAACCACTTCACTACTGTTGATTTTAGAGTCAGCTGTGCCACAATGGCCTCTTTATATGTATAAGGTAAAAGTCTAATACAATATTTATTACATACCATCATACAATAAGGGTACACCATGTCTGAAGAACACAACGGCTGGTTCTTTAGTTGGACTATAAAGCCTTACTAAATGACTATTGACTGCTTTCACTGTAGCAGCATTCAAATGCTTATTAAAATCATCATCCAGGCTATCCAATGTTACTTCAAGCTTATCACAAATTACACAATTTGGCTTAGCTAAAAAATATTAATTTGTTTAATATTTAAAATACCTCCACTATTATACATATTTTTATTTAACATTTATATTATAAATTAAATTATATTATTTATTTGTTTAATAAATAATGAATCTGAAATGCAATAACCATAACAAGAAACGTAAATATTTGAAAAAATGCGTAATATTAATAATCAAAAGTGTAGTTTACTATTCTATGTAGATTTTATTTGTACTAATTTCTTTAATTTATAAACATTTTAATAAAAATATATTAAAATAGGGTTTGTCTATTACTAATTAACAAAAATAATATTTTATAAACAAAACTTACAAAATAAAACAATAAGTTTTTCTTCTTCTTTAATGAATTGGAGTAATTCATCATCACTTACACTTTGTAAGAGTTGACTTTGTACTTTTGATAAGTATAATACTAAAAGAAACCAATAATAAACTACGCGCATTTTAAAAAATAGTTAATTTGGAGGTTAAGTGATACTTTAGTATAAAACTTATGTTTTGATATTATGAATTTAATACTAAACGACAATAAGCTCACTCTCTCTTAACAAAAACATAACATAATACTATAAATTAAATAGTTTTATATATATCAGATCAACATGGTAATATTTATTTAAACTATAAACTTAATTTGTTACTTTATAGTTCAGTAGGAATTACAATAAATTGAAAGTTGGAAGTTCAGACTTCACCTTTGGGTATATGTGTTCTGTGGTCACAAATTATATGACATTTACACAGATTATCTAGCAAACTATTTTCCCGTGGAATGATAAATAAGATAATTTTGAATGTAGGTACCTACTTTTAGTTTTAGGGCTTTTCAAGGTACTATGAAGATCCAACATTTTCAATGTACTTTGAAGATCCAACAATAGTGACATAATGAGTAGAATTTAAGGATTTCTTTAATCATAGTATAATGAAAAATTAAAATTCATAAGCAAATTTTTTTAACAAAAAAGACCGACTTCTTTAATTTCAACCGGATCCCATAATCAGAATCTAAACAAACTTTTAAACTACCCTTGAAGTATATCCTTTCAAATTTCCAATAAAAAAAGAATCATTAAAATCGGGTGATGTTGAGTTATTCGTCCATTTCGCACGCAAACATACATAAAGTTAATTTAAGCATATGATTTTCTTATGATTACCATTGTTAGAAATGAACCAAATTTAAATTAAGCCACACGGGAAGCACTAACTTTCAAATAAAAAAAAATCATTAAAATTAGTTTAACCATTCAAAAGTACTGAGGTAACAAACATTAATAAAAATATACTCAAATTGATAACCTCCTTCTTAAAAGAAGTTTACCTAGCTTTTACTTATAGCTTCGTCTGCTTAGCGATAAAAGCTTATACTGAGACAGCCGTGAAAGCTCTTTAATATTAATGGTGTTCTTACACAATTATTAGGGAATAAATGAAAATGATAAGGTAAAGAAGGACACGACTTTTCCATTTCCGATTAGAATAGGACGTAATAGCTCGAACATCCAGAGTCGTATACTCTTATGCTCAAATAGTAAATACTCAGGTCATTCAATTATAGAGCCGATCTGTGATAATATCGAAACTCTATTCTTTAGACTTGTTGTTGATATATTATGAGAAAATGCTAATTATACCACTACATTAAACATTTATGTAACATTTATTTATATATCTATTTCTTCGCTCTGGTGTCGAGGCAAAGAGCGGCGTTGAGTTCCGCCACTCAACACGTAATGCCTCCAAAATTCGGCGGAAAATGGGGAACAAAGCCTACCCTGCTGTGTGCGGGATACAGCGTGAAGCTGATTAAATTAAATTTTATTTTATTTTATTTAATCAATTCTAATCAGATATAAAATTGAATAAAATAAATCAGTCTGATCAGTATTATCAGCTTTGGGTAGACAATTATTAAAAGATTCAATTCAAGAAGGTCGAATAATGAAGAGAAGTAGAGGCGCAGGGGCACAAGAGTGTCGCTGTAACACGAACATTGTGGGTTCGTGGTTCGTGGTTCCCACTCGAGGGAATGAATTAATATTTTTTAATATTTTCATTTCTTTACACTCTTACACCAACGCAAAAACCCTGCGTTGAGTTCCGTCACTCAACACGCAATACCTTAAAAAAAAACGGCGGAAAGTGGGGAACGGAGTGTCTTAACACTATGTTCCCTCTGCTTATCCTGATGTATGTGGGAGCGTAACATTGAAAAAAAAAACAACGAAGAGGATTATGTTTATCATATTCAAGTACTATGTCTATATGATCGAGTTTTTTTTTCTTCAATTGCCGGTTAAATATTAATAGATAGATAATTGTTTACTTATTACCATAAAGTATTATAGTTACTTAAAGTAATGGTATAAAGAGAATTTAAATTGATATTAAACAGAACTGAACACTAAAAAGTAAGCCCACATACTATGATTGAATTAATGAATTTCAATAAAAAGCCGAGTTCATTTTTCTGCATAAGAAAAAAAAGTCTGTGACATTTTATGAAGACAATTGACAACACACACTGATCCATAATCCAATCGGTGAACTGAATTGACATATGTCTAATAACCTGTGTAGTATGTATACTTATGTGACGTGATAAAAACAAAAAAACTAGTTATTATTAAATATCAATTTTAGTATTTAAACAACCATCTTTTAATTGGCACTTTTGAGGTAAACAAAACATCTTAATATATATCCACAGACGACATCTCTTCATTTTACGTTTACTGCTGTTCATTATCGTGTTATTGTATTTTTGTACCCGCCCTTTTACTATCGTAACAACAGTAGTTAGAACCGATTGATCTAATAAGTTACTAGTCTTAAGGTTAGCAAGTATAACTAATAACCTTGTGGTTCAAAGCAAAGTAGGCTGTCTTGTCATTTGCTGAGACATTTTAAAAAAGAAACAAGATTTTATGAGTCATCTTATTTGCCTCCACAGAAGTGAGTAACCCACATAATTAAGGCTTAAGAGATTGAATTAAGAGGGCTTATTATTTAAAAGTTTAAGATCCGCAACAATGGCAGAGCTAGAAGAAAAAGTAATAATGACTCCAAAAAGTAAAACTCCTACATCTACTGTTTTAATTGTGGAAAGAAAAATTGCTGAGGCTGAACCAAGTGACAAAATACATGTAGCTGGTGGAGACCATACAGGAATAATAATAAACAAAGAAAAAATATATGGTAAGTTGTATATTAAACAAAATATAGTGAAATCTTGATGATCAACCTGTATTGATATCCAGAATATTTTTTCCTTCTGTACAATAATATTATCAAATTAATTTAACATTATGAAATTTAATATGAATTTTTCCTTATTTGCATACTTCCTCCCTACATCATTCTTATAATAAGACTAAACTTTGATCACAATAATTTTGTGTTTTTTTCTTTAAGCATACATTTATTACTTTAGTGAAATTGAAATAAACAAAAAAATTAAACTTGATAATATGTATGAGCGTTTATATGCATGTCTCTATTACTTTTATAATATCCATAATTTATAACTAAAAAATCTTTTTAAATGTAAATACAAAAAAATACATTTTATATGAAAGGTGGCCCAATAGCATGTCTGGCTGAAATATGATTGATGGATGTTGATTTAATTATGACTTATAATATAGTTGCAATATTTTCATTTCTTCTGCTGCTTTTGGTTGACCTGACATCACCTCAAAAATTAAAATGAAATTGGGGGATTGATTGTTTTAACAATAGAGTCTCTCTGCTTAAACTGTTAAGCCGAATACAGCATACAAGTTTAATTTTCGAAACATTGGATGTTGAGTGGTGGAACTTAACAATGCCCTCTGTCTTGTTACCGGGTCAAGAAAATTTTAATAATTCATTTTCTTTAATATATTTTTAAATTTGTAGTCATACCTTTTTGTTATTGTTATTTTAATTTTTTTATTGTCCTATTTTTCAGAAAATGGAGTAATGGAGCCATGCCATGCTCAGTTAGAATTTTGTGTTTACTTAGTATCAGCTATTACTGGTAATCATACTCGAGAGGCAAGAGGTTTGAGATTTTGGTTTAAGCCTGATGTACCAAGAGATGAATGTCCTTATCAGGCTCAAGCATTCTTCCGAGAGCTTGTCAGCCCACAAGATTTTCCTAAAGGTAAACTACTTGTTTTAAAATAAGTAAGAAAAGTTGTTATTAAATTATTTTATTTTCAAATATATGTATATAAATTTTAATATAGGACCACCACCCATGCATTTTTTAAATCATCCAATCCCTCAACCACTCAGACTTATTTTGTTATTATCTACATTGAAATTCTTATACACTTGTTACTACTTATTTATGAACCATCTGCAAGACGTGTGAACTTTAGTTTTGATATTGTCAAATTTTTGATTCTTCTATAAATATATTTATTTGTATAATATTATAATTTTATTGTAGATTATGTTGGATTCATTAAGAAAATAATAAAATTGATGCAAAATAAATTTCACCAATTAAAACTTCTGGAAGTTGAATTGAGGCAAGAAGAAAGTGGCTCCCCACCTCCTGGTTAGTAAGATTTTTTATTTATATGTTATACTAGCTATACAAGCGGTTACTAGCTTTACCTCAGTTGATTGTGGAAAACACAGTATCAATGATACTGAAGGAAGGTCATATAAAATCAGGAGGACACCACAGAAATATAGAGTGACCACTAGGAATCTAAAAAAAAGCTTTACTCCACTTCATTTCAGTGAATAAAAATGGTAAAATGGAAATAGCTAAGCTTTTTGTGACACATACAAAGTGCAGATACTGTAGGTTACATTGAATTGCTTTCAATTTTTTTTATTCCAACTACTGCTTCCTAAGAATAACAAGCTTACCCAAACAAAAGCTTGAGCTATAATATTAGTATAAATTAAAAAATAATTTATGTAGTTATCTTACATTCAAGTGACTTAAGATTACAAATACTAGCGTTAAAAAATATTATTAATACCTTAGCTAAGTAAAAAATATTTTTTTCTTAACTTTACGGTATATCCCACATATAGCTGAATAAGCAGATGTTACCCTCCCTTATATTGCCCTTTGAGTAGCGGAACTCAATGACGCCTTTTGTCTTGATACATGACCAGAATGAGGAAACGAAACCAATTTTCCCCCAAAGAGTATCGAACTCATAAGCGTCACGTTAGACACTTGGCCAAAGCGGCTCCAAGATGATATGATGACATATTATTATCTCATACACAGTTACAGAAATTCCATTGCTTGTTGAAAATTTATATAAATATAATGTAAAATATATTGGTATCATTTAATAACAACATTATATAGCACAGTGGAAATTCGGTTAACCGGGGTTCATGTTGCACTTATGCATTCATAATTATAAAAAATCGATATGTGTATATACAGAAAATCGACGAATTTATAAAGCAAACGTTTAAAAGAATCCTAGGCTTAATCATGAAATAAAATATATTAAAATTAGCTTCACGCTGTATCCCGCACACAGCAGGGTAGGCAGAGGGAACCTTGTGTTAAGACACTCCGTTCCCCACTTTCTGCCGAATTCTGGAGGCATTGCGTGTTGAGTGGCAGAACTCAACGCCGCGCTTAACCTCGACACCAGAGCGAAGAAATGGGAATATAAATTTAAGTAAATATTTCATCTCCTCGAGTGGGGATCGAACCCACAACCAGTCGGTTTTGCAGTCACACCTCGTGGCGCTGCGCCACGACCGGCCTCAATAATGGCCTCATAAAATATATTATTGCATGATTAAGCCTAGGATTATTTAAAGGCTGGCAACGCACCTGTAGCTCCTCTGGTGTTACACGGGGTCGTGGGCGGTGATCACTTACCATCAGGTGATCTGTCTGACTTGCCTTTTTCCGTAAAAAAAATTATATATATTATGTATTATTAATTATATATATTAATTATATATAAGTATGTTTGTGTATATATATGTTTTTAGTATCCCTATAATATCGAATCCGTATAATTGACGGCAGGATTATCGAATTTCCACTGTACTTAAAATTATATACATATGTACATATTATTTTGATCACTTCTTAATGTATACCTATACTATAATACAAAGATATTTTATATATAAATAGATATGGAGCTTTTAAATATAATGTATTTATATTAAAAATAGTTTAAATAACTATATTTTTATAACAGATATCATTTTAATTTTGTGCCACAGAAGCAAATGGCGAAATTTCGAGTAAGGCAATTATATACAAGTATTATAATGGTTGTATGTATTATTATTTTTAGTATACAGCATGTTTTGTTTTTGAGATTTCTTTATAATAACTTATATTATTTATAGGGCTTGGTCATTTGTGCATGTTTTTGTCACAATAATTTCAATTTTTATTTATTTTTATACACATTGCACTAACCCTTTAAAAACTAAAAGAATTAAAATGCTACGTTAAACCATATCTTAAGTGTATTTTTGTGTATATCGCCCAAAATAGTGAGTTTTGATTACCTAGTTTTTATTTTTAAAAACAATGTCACGTAACGACCCCCTATACTGCATCGTAGCGTATAATAAACCACCTCACCCCCTTCATCCCCTCTTTCAATTTAAATTGCGTTACATCATAATTAAATATTACACAATTACAATTAAAATATTTTCCAAAAAGTAAACATTGTCCTTGGAATCGATTCAACAGCTATCGCGTGTACAAAGCCAAACTGTGTAGCGACGGCGTCATCGAATTGGTCATTTTTATTATGTAGGTATATAATATAGTATTATATACCTACTACATATTATTATTTAGAGTAGTATGATGTATAAATGTTATAATAACTTTGATATACGATTCTTATGTTTGTTTCGTAATACTGTATAACCTTAATGTAACGATCCTCAATATAATGATTTCAACGATTTGACGAATTTTTCGAAATCCTTTAAAACTGCCCGCAAGCAAATATATAACGAATTTTCAATCTTGCTAAATATAAAAAGAAAGTATTATTTACCTCTTTATAAAGAATTTCATTGACTTATAACCTTTACATGACGAATCTTATCAGTTTACTACATTCAATTTCATATTTAAATCATGTCTCGAAAGGTTCACACATGATTCATTTTTCGTAAGACAGTAGTTACACATTGTTGTTTGCCACTGTTGTTTTAAAATTTGCAATAGCTGATAAACGAAAAAGCTGAGATCAATATTTTTTTTAACCTTGTTAAAACGAATCGTAAACCATAGTAATTTCTGTATAACGAACCTCATTGTAACAAATTATTTGATATAACAAATATTTTCAGTATCGTTAAATCGAGGTTGCACTTTATATGTATAAATAGTTTTTTCTTTGATACGTTCATTATAATAATGAGAAAATATAATTTTTATAGTATAAAATTATTTAATTTTAATTTTTAATATTAATTTTATTGTAAAATAAATATTATTAGATTATATTTTTTAATTTATAACAATACTATAAATTGTACAATTTAAATTTAACTTCTACCTATTGCATGGTTTTAAAGTACATTAAAAAAAAGTTTTCGTGTTCACAACACTATTTAATACTAGAATCATTTTCAGCTTTCATAGAAGATAGCATTGTGAATCAAACATTCATATCGGAACAAAAAGTATTGGACATGATTGAAAATGCTTATCCCAACCCACTGTCGGTTGAAGATTTTGTTACGTGAGTATATATTACTAATTTTTACTCGCGGCTTTACCCACGTGGTAAAATGAAAGTTGTTAAGAGTTTTGTATAACATCTAAGCGCCCGAGGTAACTCTGACCGCAGGCATGGGCGTATGAATAGGGAAACCTTGGTGATGACCCCAGAATAGGAAATTATATTCGTCCATGGTGTTCAGCCATTCGACATAGTGTAATATGAAACTAAGCTCCAGATTAACAATGATAAAGCCAAATACTATTTAGTTAATGAAGTAATAATATAATAAAATTACTTTTTAAGTCCAATTGCAAAAGTTAATATAATTTTTCATAAATTATTGTAACTAAATATTCAGCATGTATATTGTAAGAAAAACCTAAAACAACACTTGGTTACAGTGCCGGAAAATGGTCCAAAGCAGACGTTAAGGATGCCCTCGAGTCTTTAGAAGAAAAAGGTCTGACAAGGCTTATGTCTGACGGAATTTACGTTCGTCAACACAGTATCGATACTCAAGTAAGGATCTCTTAACATATTTGTCAATTTTTATATTTATGTTTAATTCAAATAATTCTCCACCCTAGTGGTAATCGAACCCACAACCGTCGCGTTTGCAGTCGGACGCTGTGGCGCTGCACCGCTAAGATCCTTTCTTCTTTATTATATCTATCACTCACTCAAAAACAAAACCCTCTCAACATTAATTGTATTGTAACAGACATTTATTAATTTTAAGCAATGTCTTAAGCAATATTTTTTTACAGTAATAACAAGAAATATAGCACCTAACAAAAGGTACGACGAGTCTATAGTGTAATATAAAAAAAATTGTCTAAAATATATCTGTGTCCCAAAAAACATTTTTTTTTGTTAATTTTAAACTGATTTCCGTAACGAAGAGGTTATCAATTCGACTGTATTTTTTTGTTTGTTACGTTTGTCAGAACTTTTTACTGGGTGAACTGATTTTGATGATTCTTTTTTATTTGAAAGCTGGCGCTTACCGTGTGGCCCCATTTAAATTTGGTCCACTTCTGACAATGTTACCCGCGAGAAAATCACATAAGTCTTAAATTTCGATGATTCTGTTTTTGTTAGAAAGGATACACTTCAAGGGTAGTTTGATGATAGATAGTGTAATTAGGTTCTAATTATGTGATCCGGTGGAAATTAGTTTGTTTTATGTAAAAAATTGTAATTATGTTAGTGTACTATGGTAGTGCGTCAGGGCATGGTTTTGGTTAGTGGAATAGAATGTACGAACATTCTTTCCCACTAATCAAAACCAAAACCTATTCGAACTTCAATTAGTACTTTTTAATTTAAAATTCGAATATAGTAAATATTCACTAAACTTATGAATCTAAAACATGATGTCATCTGACAACATAAAAATTGGGGACTACATGTACGCACCAATTTCCGTAACATTGCATGTTGAGTGGCGGAACTCAACACCACGCTTTATCATGTAAATAATTCTTTGCCCCAAATTGGAATCGAACCCACAGTCTTCGACTGATGGCCATAAACGGTAACATCTAAAGATGAATAATATTTATTGCACTAGGTGGTAAAACAAATGCCCACTCTATGTTCCTCACGTCAACCCACAATAGCCGTAGTGACGGCGTTGTACTGCGAAAAACAAGCCGTCGACGCCATGATGGACAACCAAGAAACGTACGTCCGGTACACTACTGTCGGTGAGTTAGAATATATTATTATTGTTTTTTATTCAATGGGCTCTCCATTTAAAAATCTCTTACGTTTTTCGCTTACCACGGTAATTCGAGATACTGTGTTGAGAGAAGATCAACACTGCACTTTTATCTTTATTAACGCAGGGAAAAGAAAAAAAAAATCAGCTTCACGGTGTATCCCTCACACAGCAGGGTATACAGAGGTCGCTTAGTGTTACGATACTCCGTTCCTCACTTTCCACCGAATTCCGGAGGCATCGCGTGTTTAGTGGTGGAACTCGAAAGGAACTCGAAAAAATGAAAATATAAATTCAAATAAATATTTCATTTCAGTGAAATGTTTACAAAAAGGCAATCTAAAAATACCTGGACTTTCTTAGCAATTTAATATCTAGATAATTATCTCTAGTTATAAGTCTAATTTAAGTGACAGATAAATATACTGTTGATTAGTTGATAATAATGAAAAAGTTAAAAAAAGTACGGACCACGTGTCTGTAGTGTTTAGTTAAAATTATATAAAAAAATAAAAAATATTTCCTCAAGTGGGTATCGAACCCACAACCTATCACGTTTACAGTCACACCGTGGTGCCCCTCCACGACGTCTGGCCAAAAGAAAATAATTTATATATTTTTCTTTGCTAAATGTATATCCCACAGCTATCACGTTTATTATATTTTCGCGGTCAGACAATATGATATACGTATTGGGTGACAGTGTTGGGTTTCGTGATCCAACATATACATATTATAATATAGTACATATATACATAACGTATTACATAATATAGTAAATGTGAAAAAAAAATTATGTATTAATGTAGAAAATTATAATATAGGAAAAATATAATCCCCTTTATTGACTAAAATGTTGCTGAAATCTGAGTAAATTACTATGTATGCATCAGAGGACATTCCATTTATTTTTAATCATGAAGCCAATTAATAAAACAGATTAGGAAATAAATTATAATTATTCCTTTATTTTTTTTAATATAAATATTAAACATTAAATTTAACGTCCTAGTGGTTATAATTGATAAAGAAAATTGATTTGGCCTGTTAATTCAATGAGACGATCATTTGACCTTTGTCAGTGTCTTGTTAATAATTTAAATATTATAAATGAACACTATTGAGGCCACTCGTGGCGCAGGGGTACAAAGTGTGACTGTAAACCCTGCGATGTTAATGGTATAATTAAGAATATTCAACACCTTCTTTTCTTCTGGCTATCAAAATGTAACATGTTTTTATTATTTATTAAGTGCTACATTTCTTATTACAGTTAATTTATTTTTTACATTTTATTAACGAATAATAAAAGCTTGTTTTTATTTATTATCACCACTCAACACGCAATGCCCCGAAAATTGGACGGAGAGTGGGGAACGCAGAGTCATAAATCTCTGTTCTGTGAATAACCTGTTATATAACGGGATACAACGTGAAGCTATGAAAACCTATGTATACTACACAGGGTTAAAAAAATATTTTTTTTATACTTCAAATCTATTCATAAATCCATCTATCTATATCTAACAAAAATCGAAATCGAATCAAGCACGAGTCGAACTTGCCCACCAAGGGTTCCGTACAAAAATTGGATCTTTTCTGAAATTCAAGCTTAGCTTAGCCAGAGCCCTTTCATCTGATTCACTTTAACTAGTGGCTTCAATACCAAATTTTGCCCCCCTTTTAAAGTTATTATTTTTAAGAAATAACCACAAATGTATAGTTTCAGATTTTTTCCTAAACAGCACTGTAGATGCTAGTTGCCAAATTTCATAATTCTAGGTCAACCGGAAGTATCCTATTAATTTTGATTCCTTTTGTAGTGTCGAAATATGCGTATTTTGCTATATAAACGGCCATATCTTTTTTAAGTAAATGTAGAAATACTATCTCTTCGGGAAATTATAGGGCCGTAGAACTGAGTATATGGTTTGAATTTCAACTTGATTTCTCTAAGCGTTCCTGAGATAAAGACTCTTGACAGACGGACGAACGGACAACAAAGTGATCTTATTAGGGTCCTTTTTTTCTTTAAAAGGTACGGATCCCTAAAAATTAATTATAGTAAATATATCTAATATAAGATTGATATATGTATTCAATTCAATATTTCTATAATTTCACTTATTCTTTCATTTTCAATTAATTAATATATGGGTCACTTTTTAGAAGACATATAAAAATTTTGAACGTAGCGGGATCCGCGCCGTTCAAAGTGCAAACCTAATATATTACCTAACATGGAAAAAATATAATATATATTGGTTATTACAACTTAGTTGTTTGAAATTTGTACATATAGGTAAAGTTGAAGTCAGTTTCTACTTTGTTTTTAAACATATTTATTTCTTTACTTTTAATTTAAAATTATTGTTTGTTGTTGTTAGAAAGACTACTTTAAAAATTAAGATTAAAATCATCAGCCTGGTTTTGTTCACTGCTGGATATAGGCCTCATTATACTCAAATATTTATTAATATTTAAAAATTATGACGGCTCTTAAAATTACTTACGATTTTAAAAGAAACAGAAAATTTAAGTTATTATTATTAATTATTTATTATAACATATTCATCGGCGCTTCAAGTAATAGCATTGTTATGCAGTTCATTTATTAATCTTTACTTATGTATTCAACTTATTATGGACGGGTAATTGTCCATAATAAATAAATAGATAGTATACAACTAGACTTCTGTAAGTCCCCTATAATATTTAAAAGATTGTCCCCTAACACATTTGAGGAGTTGAAGTCAGCATCATCAGATATAAAATTCCAGTTTACCTTGATTTTATGTAATTGTATCATCAGATCTTGACTTATTTGTAATGGAACCAATTGGAGAGTACTCTTTCAAACAAAACAATAAATAAATCAGTCCACAATTTACAGAGAAATGACAGACAAACAATAAATATAAATGTAGTTTACGAATATAGAATCTCAAATCAATTTTTTCTTGAAAAAAGAAGTTAGCTAAAAATATTTATAAACATCACTATTAAATTCTAAGGGACCTAATTTAAAAACATAAATGTTTATAGTAAAATTTATTTATTAAAATTAACAGTGGTGGGTCATTTTATATTTACAATATCTATATAAATGTTAACAACATACAAAACTATCATATAATGAAAACATACATAATGTATTAGAATGTTTTTTTTTTTGTTAAATTAAAGTCTATTTCTTAACTTATTAATACTGGCATGTTTAAAGTAAAATTAATGACGCAATACTAAAAAAGAAAATAACAACAACACAATTCATAAATAATTAAAATAAGTTGTTATGACTGTAGTCATAATGAGTGTAGATTAATCCCATATAAAATCTAATTGTGATATCTTCAATGTATCCTCATTTATAGAGAAAAAAATGTTTTTTTGTAATTGCAACTCACTATCAGACAGTAATCTTACATCTTTGAATCCATAAGCTCCCAACATTGTTACCAAATTTATTTCACCTTGGTTATTGTTCATAAATTTCATATGAAATTTGAAATTAGAATCTGTAAATACAATAGAAAAATAATAAATTTTGAGATAAATATATATAATAACTAATAAGTCATCAATGTTGTTTCAAATCAAGAAATCAAATCAGCTTCACGCTGTATCCCGCACACAGGATAGGCAGGGGAACCTAGTGTAAAGACAGTCTATTCCCCATTTCATCATGTTCTTCATATGTTATTTGTATCTCAGTAATAATTGGACGAAAAAGGATGTAACTTTTATGTATATTTATATATATTTTACTTTTAACATGTCTTAAGTATTTACTTTTGGAAACTACAAGTTTAAATTAAAAACTTGGCATGATATGGAGAGCTATGCTTAGAATAGTTCTGAAGTATTGAGTTTGAAATAGCATAATCTGTCAGACAACCAAAGTTATTAGGCAGTGCACTTGTCACAAAAATGTTGACCTATAGAGTAAAAGCATTCTGCAACGGAGACCAAACCATGGCAAGACAACCTCCATAGCCAAGTGATATAACAACCTATACAAAGTGGCTGGTAACAGTTGGATGCTAAGATCCAAAGATCAACCTCAGTAGTGTACCAATAGAGAGTCTTATGTCCAGCAATGGATGAGAACAGGCCCTTGTTAATGAAAATGATGAATGTGAATTACAAAAATATTTGTACTTACCAACACTAAGGCTTGATAGTTCTTCTCGTTGTTCTACAATCAGTGAGCCATTTTCATCCCTCTCAAATAGGATTTCATTACCAACATAATCAAAAGTTATAAAATAAAGTGGTTTTTTTATTGAATTAACTCCTCCGCTCATAAGACCTATTCGTAAACTGAAAATAATACATACTTTAATATAAAAATATTATTGATATTATTTCATTTAATTTAGAACGATGCGCATAATGTAAGTACATAAAAAATATTTATAATTACTCTTAAAATGTATTTATAATAAACACATTGGCATTATATACTCTACATAAAATATTGGTAAATAAAATAAATTAAATGCATACCTTTTCCTATTTGGACTCAATTTTCCGTTTATAACAATAGTACCATCTATATTAATAAGATCCCTCGGCAATTGAAATATTATTTCGTTATGTTCTGGCCCCCCTTTCTGGGAATAATCGTTTGGAGTTACAATCATCTCGTTGTCCAAGCGCTCCCTATGCAATGAAAGTTATTTCATTGAAGATTCATATATATACTACATAAGTTTGCTTACACATCGCTTATCGAGTAAATGGAGGATAAACATAAAGTAATCGTCACTGTTTTGTATGGTATTATATACCTACATTGTTTTCTCACAATAGTTAGTTTACCTAAAATTTTAATAGGTATATGTTGTATCATATAATTATTTCGTGAGCATTTGGTGATAAATCTAAATATTTACAAAATTACATTAGTATTGGCACTGAAGTCTGAAGCCTGCTACATTATTTGACAATAGATTTTTTCATTTTTGACATTGACGTTTACTTATCTCGATATTTTCTATTTTCTATTAAGAAATTTAATTATTTGACAAACAATATATAATATGTGGAACATAAAAATATTTCATATCTATTCTTCACGATCTATTTGGATAAATCTACATTAATAAAAAAATAGTATGTAGTAAATTAAAAAAAAACTATTCGGAATTCAAAATTATCCTATTTAATTTGTATAAAATAAAGTACGCACCCCGCTATACACTCCCAGCATGATTTAAGCATTTTATTCGATTAAATTATTGATTTATACTGATTACACGCGTCCGTTTCCGCAAATTTTTCTTATAAACTACCATCTATCAATAAAGACTTCAGATGGAATGTTGTATAGAAGGAGGTGACGTAATACCGAAAACAAACACGTTCACTGAACGTATACCGTTCGAAAGATCGGAGACACTATACAGTACAGTATACACACCTCTAAGATTATAATATACAATCGCGCCGGCAACTCAAGCGCAGTTACACCTCACAGTTAGTAAGACGTCAGTACACTTGTACAACTAATATTTCTAAACTTAACTACTCGTAAACTCTCACGTTTATATAGGTTTTTCAATATAAACTATTTTCAACAAAGTATTTTATGGCAATTCTAAATATTATTCTAAATGGTATTTTGTTAGCATAACTCTTATGATATGTAAAAGTAAATGTTGTTCGAAATATTTTGCAACATTTTAATTATTTTGTAATATTTTTATTACATCTTTACTTTACAGTCATACTTATAAAGAAAAATATAATATTTACGTATGAAACTGTAGACGCATTAATGTCTCTTTATAGTTATAAATTTATATCACTTTAACTTGATGATTGGTATCAAGTCCTACAAGATTTTATCGCTTGTTTAAATGAGTACTATGCTATTACTTAAAATATTTCTAATTATGACTGTGCTGGGTTGTTCAAGTATCGAAAAGTACGTGACTTAATTGTAAATGTTAAAAAGGTGAATAATAGGCTTTACCTAGTTTACGCATTCCGGGTGCTGGTTGTTTTCCCCTGTTTTACTTGTTTTATTAAACAGCATCGTCAAAAAAGTAGCTTTCATCGAAAATCGAAAGAAAAATGAGTTTCAAATATATATTTTTTTAAATTCAGAAGATTTTTGGTGAAATTACCTACTTGAATTTTAAAAAAATATATTAATATATTTATTTTGTAGTAATATTGTTGCATGCAATTCTTTTATTGACATAATTTTATTATTTATGATCTGATTAAAATAAAATAAATACTAAACGTTTAAGGAACTTTGCCAAAATACAATAGTAAATACTGCATTTAAATCGGATAAACTGTTTCTGAGATTAGCGTGAGCATCCGCACAGACAAACAGGCAAACCGATAAACAAATAAAAACCATAATTTTGGATTCTATAGATTTTCTAACGATTTTCTCATATATCTTCCGTGCACATACAACAATGATTATTATATATATGTATAGATGTACTTATTCAGTGTAAAAATTGTTGAGATCTAAGGCCTCAATATATTAATATTTTGGTTTTCCTTCATCCTTATTAAATTCCTTACATTACACTGTTTTGTTTTTTTCTCAATGATTTATTTACCTATATAAAGTTTGTTTAGTCACAAGCCACTCGCCGTAGCTGCTCCTATACACGTTTAAAATGAAAATAATTATTGACCCTCCTTGAACTCTAAATGAACTGTAAATTTTGTTTTCCTATTATAAATATTTTTAATTTTTATAACTAACAAACATTGTTTGTATGGTGTCGAACATTAAAATTGTGATCTCATACAGTGACAAGGCACTTACATTTTTTCATTAACATTTTGTACCAAAGCCCTCATTTCACTTTCCATAAAAAGATAACATAACACTGCACAATATAAAGAAAAGTCCATCGTCTCCACTTGTCTCTTTTAACGACTAATGGAGTTTATAAATTCGCTTATTACAATTATAAGTATATTACTTTAATCTATTTTATTATTTCAATGAATCACTTCGTCTCAGGGCACGTTCTTTTCGATAAATATTGTCTTTTGCACAGCAAAATCGCCAACTAGTGTTTTATTCAATGATTTAAAAAAATATTAATTAGTATATGGTTTCCTAATGTATTATTACTTTAATCGATATCTAATAAATTAGTAAATAATAATAATATAATGATCATTGCCTTTGACTTATTTAAGTAAATATTAGAGCTTGCAGAGGTAACGTATTATGCAATAATAGAAGTGATTAATATTAATTAAGTAGTATTAGAAATACAAGAAAAAAATATTAATAATTTAATCTTAGTTTTAATACTACTAGAAGAAATAGAGAAAAGACCACATGCTAGTTCGGTATCGGGCGAAGAGCGGATTCGTTTGGTTGCAATAATATATAGCCTATATAATACAATTTAATTGTTTTATTTTATTCTGATGAACACCGAAATTGTTTTATAATATTGAATATCTAGTTAAAAATGCCTGAACTACCGTGGCCATATACCTTACAGCTAGCTAAAGATATTAATGGCGAAGAAAAAATATATTGCCAGTCGTGGCGCAGCGGTACGAGGTGTGACTGTAAAACCGACTGGTTGTGGGTTCGATCCCCACTCGAGGAGATGAAATATTTACTTAAATTTATATTTCAATTTCTTCGCTCTGGTGTCGAGGTTAAGCGCGGCGTTGAATTCTGCCACTCCACACGCAATGCCTCCAGAATTCGGCAGAAAGTGAGGAACGGAGTGTTTTAACACTAGGTTCCCTCTGCCTACCCTGCTGTGTGCGGGATACAGCGTGAAGCTGATTTAATTTTAATTAATTTTAAAAAATATATTAAATATTTCATTTTATTAAGTAGGAATCGACCCATAACCTATGGCGTTTACAGTCACACTTTGTGCCCCAGTGCCACGACTGGCCTCATTAATATTAAATATTAAAATTTTCTATAATACCAATATAATGTTTATTATTTGTACAGGTGAATCAAATGTTTACACTCTGGGTACCATTGGATCGCACAGAGTTGTAACCACCAAGCTGCCATCGGTGGGGAGGACTCGGGAAGCTATGACCGCTGCTGGCAACACTACTACGCGACTTTTGGGCATTTTTCAAAAGGTAAATAATAAAATATATATAAAATCAAATTTCAAACAATAATTTAATTTATAAGGGTAGTTAATACAAGATATTTCCCTGAATTTTATTTTATATTAATAATTATTTGGTTAACTTAATTTGATATTGACAACATTATTTTTTTATTATAAACTCACATGTTAAAATTATTTAGCCAATGCATGTAAATATGTTTAGAAGTACAACCACATATCCTTGGCCGTCTACTCTTAATTTGTATCAATACGTGAAGTGCCCGCAGGCGTGCTCGAATAGTTCCAATTTATCGATTCGAATATTTGAGCAGAGCGTAATAGTCCAGAAATAGCGGGAGTCCAAATGTATTTGCTTACATATTCTCGATAATTTATTGTTATATTACTGTAGACTTAAAAGCTACAGATTGAACTGTTTTTGTAGTAACTTATTTTTTTAGTAATATCCTTCTGTTCGTCTGTGTGAATCGATTTAAATATTTAAAGCAATGCCAAACGCATCTAGATTATAAATAAGAATTCCCGAGTGAATACATCACTCGGGAAAATATCATATGCAAAATTACAGACCATCGTTGCCATCGTGGGAGAGGATGGTGGTGGCGAACCCACCACCAACATCCTCAATCGAGACGATGAGCTATTGTCATTTCCTCGCCTTGCTAAGACGAAGCGCGGCGTTGAGTTACTTGACTCTCTATTGGATCTGTTTACACTACTATATGCCACTATCATATAATAGTATGTTAAATTTTGTAGGTAGATTACGTATTTCTAGTGGGAGTCGGAGGAGGTGTTCCACATTATACTGATTACTCAAAGCACGTGAGACTTGGCGACGTCGTTGTCTCAACTCCCGCTTCAGATCTTAAAGATAAGTAAGTAATAAATAAAATCACCTTTAATACAATATCCTCAGAAATATAAATTAGAAATGTAAATTAAATCTTAGAATTAGTTTATTTATATTAGTTATTTACAATTACATTTTAATTAGTTGTTTATATAATTATATCTAACTTAATTAATGCGTTGGTAAACCCGTATCCGCCTGGTTTTCTGGATTTTTTTTATATTATTACGTTAATATATCACCTTATCAACTTCCAGTAAATTATAATATGCATATATTTTAAGAACATTTTTATCTCGAAGCTAGAGATAATTAACTGGACGTAAAAATACATTACCGCGATGACGTCAGCACGGCCTTGGCTCAAATTTATAGATTTATCACGGTTAAAGACATGTTTTTTGTCAATACCTTGGACTATTATACTTTTGTACTTATAGAAATACCATAAATATTATGAAATGCTTATAAAACTAAACACGGTAAAGTTATTGTTCATTGTTATAATGCCAGTGAGCTAGTTGTTTTTTTTTTATTTATAAAAAAAATCACGTTAATGATTGACAATGATAGTATTGTCTATGTTTTTTTAAAGGGATATTTAACTGATAATTAAGAATAGATACATGCTTTTTTTTCTACCTTTTTATATTTCCGGACTGTTTTAGCTTGTGTGGTATTTTATTGATTTCTTAATTTAACAGTTTAGAAAATTAAATATTATTTTCAATTCCCCGCTATTATGAAGTGAAGTATGGGGTTACGTTCCCGTTCCAATACGCAATTAGTCTTAACTTGATCGGAGAACAGAATTTCTTAAAATATATTTTCTTTATATGCTGAATAAATCGTAATGTTTTAAAAATAATTTTAATATAGCTTACTATATGGTGACTAACATTTCTGTGACTAAATCTATATATCTAACTATTACGTACAATAGTTTTCAGACTCCATATCGAATGAAATCAATAGTATTCCTGAATAGTCATAGTTGTGACCACAAACACGCCAATACAATACAATACTATATTAATAAAAATTTTGTCTATCGTCACTATTTTATTCATAGTTTCGTCACTAAATACGGTGTTTTATCAGTTGTGGGAAACTACTTCCTTTTAAGGTCATCTAGCAGTTATAACATAAATAATAATACCAAAATATTGTACGTCAGTACCAACATTTGTTAATAAATATATAATTATATATAAGTTTCTTTTGTGGAGCGGTAACAAAAGAGGTCTGGTAACTTGCCTTTTTACTTTTTTTTCTCATAGTTGCCCTCGATTTTTTTTCGCTTCGTAGTAGATATTAGGGTTCCGCACTTTAAAAGTTAAAAACTAATCCCTTTGTATCACTTTGATGTCAAGATCGCCTGGACGTATCATATATTTAGGGTATGGTCCCTTGAAAAAAACCAAGTTTCTAAGACAACGAAATCAAAACATACGAACATTTATTTAAAATCTATAGGGTATCTACAGCTATGAAATTTGGCACATAGTGGGAACCTATAGTACCTACAAATAAAGAGAAAAATCCGAAAAATCAAAATTTTTGTTATTTCGTAAAAAAAATTAAAAACTTATATTTGCACATAGTTAGTTTCATACAAAAATAGTAATAGCCCGCAAACTTAAGTTTGTCTACTTTTATAAGTTGTACTTTCCGTTGACCTACAATTCTGGAAGCCTCGGTGGGCGAGTCCAACTCGCATTTAATCGGTTTTATTTAGATAAAGACACTTTCATGGCCTTTTTAAATGGTGGTGTGTGTGGTTTTAGAATTTAATTTACATGTATCAGTTACCATCGCTTTTTTCTTTATTTATTGGTACTATTTCTCAAAATATATCAAAATTAACTTTAAATAATAGCATACTAAAGTAACTATAAAAATATATAAATTATAATTATTAATGAGTAAATTATGATAATCGTACTACGCTAATTAATTGATTGCTAAAATAATTTGAGGGCAGTCGTGGCGCACGGACACAAGCGTGTGACTGTAAACGCGAAAAGTTGTAGATTCGATTCCCACTCGAAGAATTGAAATATTTAATATTTTCCATTTCTTCTCTTAAGTGTCGAAGCAAAGTTCTAGTCAAGACGGCAATGCCCCGGGCGGTCATTTCGCTGTCATTAATATGTTTACTTAGAAATTAATCAAAGACCATAAAAGACCAATTAAATATAAAAATTTTACAGATACGTATATATATTCTGCGAAAAGGCAGAACGCAATAGCAAAGGTGGGTGGGACTACGAGGTCAAGCCATACAAGCCTGCTGATTATCTACTACAAGACATCGCTTGTCGTGTTGCCGGATCATCTACTACATGGGTGACTTATGTTAATGAAGGTAATTACCATAGATTTATATGTATTTGCTATTTGTTAGTTAAAGGTTACATTCTTATAAAACACAATAAGTTCTTGTTATTTTAACTTAACTTTCTTGTTATCTTAAATTAAATTCTTGTTACCCGAGTGCGTGACCCAAACGAGGGAGGATTTACAATTGACATTCATTCTTTAACCAATTAAAGGTTCCCAAGGAGTCTTATACAGTTTAAAGGGTCCCGACTTATGTGCATATCGATTATATAACTATTTTAATGCTGAAGCTATGCAGCTGTTTTTGTGAATTACTTTTGACACAATTGTGAACTAATGAACTTGGTTTTTTTCGTGTGTAATTTTTATGTAGTCAGGTTTTTTTTGTCATAACTATTTTTTATCTTTATATTATACACGCTGTATCCCGCACACAGCAGGGTAGGCAGAGGGAACCTTGTGTTAAGACACTCCGTTCCCCACTTTCTGCTGAATTCTGGAGGCATTGCGTGTTGAGTGGCAGAATTCAACGCCGCGCTTAACCTCGACACCAGAGCAAAGAAATGGAAATATAAATTTAAATAAATATTTCATCTCCTCGAGTGGGGATCGAACCCACAACCAGTCGATTTTACAGTCACACTATGTGCCGCTGCGCCACGACTGGCCTCATTATATTTCTCTCATTAATGCGAGAAAGATACAGAGCATCTCAATGTGGCATTCCAATCTGCAACTACTTATCTTAATTATGTACAATGTCGCGATTTATTGAAGAATGTCTGGGAAAAGGTAATATTTTGTGATATTTATTTACAAAGAATTTATAGTATCGTCAGTTTTAAACATGTAATAGTGGCAAATGTTCGATAAGGCAATTGCATGTTTTTTTTTAAATGTTTCGGTAATTATTATATATTTTTTGTCACAAAATGCCTAATTGTAACTTACTTATATAATATAGATATACCGTGTCGCGGACTTTATTGTAGAACTAATAAAATTGAATGTTTTTGTAGTACAGCGTGCTTACATATATTCAGCTATTTTTGCAGTACACGCGCTTATAGCAATTCGATGATGTTTATTATTATTGTTATTTCATTATTTAAAGCTATCTAAGAATTACACTCTGATGTCATATCCTATAACACTTTGAAGAATGCAGCTTTCATACAAAACAAAAAGAAAGTAAATCGGAACAGTAGATTCAAGAGATTTTTGTGTTTAAACAAACAAACAAACTCTTTCGCTATATTATATTAGTATAGATTATACTTTCCTTCTTATTTAAAAATATTATTACTAGCTAACACGATCCACAATTCTGCCAAGATTCCTTTCCGTTACATAATTTCTACGAACATTATCGGGTAACGCAATAAAATATGTATATTTGTGCTTTGTTATAATTATTTTTGTACTTCTTCCTGGAGCTACGTGAACGTAATATTTTATATAATTATTGAAACTACTGAGAAATTGATTTGTATACTTATATATGTATATAATAAATAATTAATTTCCTTAACTAACTTAAGATGGCAATTTTATGCTATCAGAAAATTAAGGCTTGTTTGATGTTAAATATTATGTTTTAAAATATGAAACATAATCTCAATAAACGGTGTAGCCCGATAAGCATGAAAAAGCTGCACTCTCTTCTAATCTAATTAAGATATCTATAATAGATACTGGGAAAACGATTCATTCGTCTTTGTGTATATATATGTGTGATAAATAATAAAAATATCTTTATGCACCAATATCTGCCAACTATAGTCTCTAACTATAGGTTTTTTATGAATTAAATGTTGCTAGTAAGAGATCACTAATAGTTAGTCGTATCTATACTGGCTAACATTTTAAAATTTGCAATACTAACTTTGTATTATCTTTATTGTACAATAAAGTTTTTGCGATCAGATTTGAATGTAGACAAAAACATAGACACCTTGCTTCAACCTTTTTTTTAAAGAACTGCTGTATATTTGTAAAAACAGCATTTCAGTCTGTTATGCCAATGCCCTAAGTGGGAATGGAATCCACAACTGTTTCGGTTACAGTTGCAAGCTTGTGCCCCTGCGCCACGAAGGCATCATATATAAATATTAAAATGTAAGATTTAACACAATTTCCCCAGGTCTAGAGCGCCTGCGGGGCGTCCCCGGCAGATGGGAAATACCGGAAGAGGCGACCGACCGACTGTGTGTTGACGTCGGCGGCGGCGCCTTTATCGAGGTGTCTCACCCGACGCCGCAGGGCGAGCAAACGTAAGTGTTGATCATTAAATGACTTACTGAATTTCCTTAAAAATATCGTTTTATTGACTTTTTACTATACTGTTATTATATTTTATTTTAATTAAGTAATAATTTATTCTGTATTGAACTTTTGACCCATTTTAGTGATGTTGCTAAAGAGTGACATTTAAACTTTGAAAATAAAAAATATTGATAATTTTATTGGAAAAAATATCCATTTTCCTTTTAAATACAAAACATATTAATTCGAGTAAATAAAATAATTCTCATTGTAAATAACTCGATAACAAGATAAAGAGCAATATTGAGTTCCGCCACTAAACTCACGATGTCTCCAGAATTCGGTGGAAAGTGGAGAAGTTTACAATAGGTTCTCAGTTTCCAAAATAGATTCTAAAATCCAAAATTTGAAATTTCAATGGAAAACAGTTTTATAATATTCTACAGAATAAAAATTAAGCACATGATTTTTTTTATGCATTGGATGAATTTTAGTAGTGGCTACTGAATTTCAATTCATTTCTTTTTATTATTTTTTCTTTATAAACTCGATACTCCTGACACATTATATTACCCCCGTCATATAAACTTATTACCTTACCCTCTTTCCTCATTTTTCCCCCTGTTAATTTTTTCCCTTAATTACATAATAGGCAAAAATTAACTAAAATTACTTCAAAACTTAAAATTTTTAAATTTTTCCCTTAAATCTGATCCATTATTACTTATACTTAAAGATTGTGAATATACATTGTATCAGCCATTATCGTCTCTCGATTACAATTTTTTTTATAGTTAATTATAATAATCTAGCAACCTATGTAACGGAAAAAAGTGGTTAAAAAAATTACAGATTAACTTACAGTACTGTCCTGAAGTCATTGGAAAGTGTTTCTGTTTTTAACAAGAACCTTGGAGACTTTTTTTACAAGCAAAGCCTCTATATAGTTTCTGCCAGGTTTTAATATTAATGATGCTAAGACCTGATCCTAAAATGTCTATGATTTTCAGAGAAGGGACATTATATGGTATCCGAATTATAAATAATATTCCAAAGCGAGGTAGTAGTGAGAGAAGAAGTAGAAAGAACAAATTATACAGGGTGGAGTGTCATCACCACTTTAAATGAAATCAGTTTTAATTAGTCTAAGCCTAATACAATTATTATTATTTTTTTCTCAAAAATGGAAATGTGATTTTTTCAAACAAAATTAATAATAAAATTATCGTTTTAAATTAAAACACCATTTGTAAAGAATAACGTAAACACACATGAACCTGTCAAAGCGGCAACGTCGCACACGCCTCATTCAAGAAATCGAGTCGCATCAACTAGCGCAGGGATGTAGCTAACGCGGCGAATGTTAAATCAACGCAACACTTCGGAATACACACACTCACGTGTATCGTTTCATTTGTCCACTTATTTAATAGTTAGATAGATTTTTTTTCAACTCCCCCTTGTTTTTAAATACTGAAATAAATTGCATCTCCGTAACATATTACAATATACGTCTAGGGGGATCTGGTCAGCATTATCTGGCCCTAATATTTGATTTCGATGAATGCCAGCCCACGCAAATTAAAATAATATCCATGTTAGTTAGAACGTGGATATTTCGGCATTTTCGTCATCATTATGGCTAAATATCGTACATAGCAGTTCTTAAACCGAAGTTTAATTGTAAAATATTTTTTATGTTTATAAAAATATTTACGTATTTTACCCCAAAATCCGAATACTAATTTTCATTAAAGATTTAAATTTTAATAATTATTATACTTTTATAGTAATAATTAATACAAGAAAAAACAATAAAATATTCATTTGGAATCTATTGGCACTACTCATTACTTAAAAAGTTACAATTACAAGTCAAATCAGTAATTTTTTATTGTTTTTTTTACCTAATAGCTATAAATAAAGATGTAATTTTAAAATAACACGTTTTGAAGACTCAATGAGATCTTTAAAGGAACAATTTGATGTTCTGCATTGATAATTGGAAATTACTGTTGGAAGAGTATTCATTCATTAGGCTATATAACATGTAAAAAAAGTAACTGGTATCATAATCACCTTATTCAACTTCTATACTACGAGTATGTTATACTAAAGATGGCTATGTGGTGCATACATTATGCGTTTATTATTGCATTATTGTTGTGTAGGTGTGTATGTACATATGTGCACGCATGCGCGTACATATATACATACATATATGTATGTATGTATGTATGTATGTGTGTGTGTATGTATGTATGTATGTGTGTATGTATGTATGTATGTATGTGTATGTGTATGTATGTATGTATATATATGTGTGTATATGTATGTATATATATATATATGTATATGTATGTATATGTGTATATATATGTATATATATATATATATATATATATATATATATATATATATATATATATATATATATATATATATATATATATATATATATATATATATATATATATATATATATATATATATATATATATATATATATATATATATATATATATATATATATATATATATATATATATATATATATATATATATATATATATATATATATATATATATATATATATATATATATATATATATATATATATATATATATATATATATATATATATATATATATATATATATATATATATATATATATATATATATATATATATATATATATATATATATATATNAAGTTGCGGCCCTGCGCGGCATCGGCATAATATTATTTAAGTATTAAGGAAAGAATTGTTGGTTATTTCATCTCGGTTGGATAGTTATCTATACCGTTGTTATACACTTAATAAATTGTAGTTTTCGTTTTATGGGATTTTATTTGATATTGCTCGCAAAAGTTATCATATTTAATGTAGAAAGGACTTTAGTTATTTCATATAGTATCTATGTACGCGCGCAAGGAAAACGTGTAAAAAGATTTTTCCCGGGTAATTCAGTAAAATCGATCACTGAAAGTCCAATAAAAATCAGTTCAGTCGTTCTGGACATTAGCTCGGGGAAATATAAAGACAGACAGAGACAAAAAATATATATATTTTTTATTGTATTTGAGTATTATGTAATTAACCACATGCACTTTCAAAAACACAACACATTTAATTTTAATTCTTTTAAATATTTATTTTAGGTACTTTGATAATATTAATAATGTAGCTGGCTTTGTTTAGTTTTTTTTATTAATATTTTATTGGTTACGTTTACTTATAATTTTTTTCATCTAAATTAGTTACATATTTTCAAAAACTATTTCATAAATATACCTAATAAGCATTCGTATAGTTTAAGCGGGCGAAGCCGCGCCCGGGTCCGCTAGTTTAAATATAAAACTGAAAAATGTTTCAATAATTATTTAAGTAATGTTGAGAAAAGTATCAGGCGTAACATAAAATTTTTTTGGACTTATATATCAAACAGAAAAAATGCTAACTATATACCAACTATATGGTGTATAAAAATGTAGCTGCCAGTGAAGCCAGTGAAATTTGTGAATTGTTTTCGAATTATTTTCAATCTGTCTTTACACCTTCATAGGTACCTAGTAATTTTGATATAAACGATATAAGTATAGACGACCTTCAAAGTCCGTATAACCTCATCTCTAACTTATTTTTTTCTAAAATCGATGTTAACAAGACTCTCTTATCTTTAGATATAACCAAAGGGCCGG